>JAULKM010149007.1:0-17453 GCA_032355605.1 Rubia tinctorum | reverse complement strand
AGGGGTGTATATACATTTATTCTACATCTGCCCCGGTAAAATTTTGGAAACATCCGCCCCTCCTAAAAATTAGTTAACATCCGCCCCTCATAAAATTTTGGTCTAGTTCCGCCACTGCTCTGTAGTACAACTTAGGTAACAGTCTATCCATGGAAACCCACAAACCAAAATGAGATGATAGCATGCTGTCAAAATCAAAGCTCCGCTAGTCAACTTAACAGGTAATAGCGAAATCAATTTCAACAACTCCTAGTAATCCCACTAACTTCTTTCTTGGAACATATGTATTTCTAAATTTCAGATGTTGCTATTAGAATGCTTGCTGTGTGAAATATTAACATCTAATAAAAGGTCCATCTGCTCATCCAAATCTTTACTCAATCCCTCAGCCTTAAACCAACAAGAATCCCATTTTAATCACTCATTATATTGCAGGCGTCAGATTTCGAGCTACATTGCGGAGAATAAACAGAATTACACTATAAGAGCTACTAAAGAAAGCTTCTTTGTACATTCCCGATATAATAGCTTAAACAGCAGTTCAAAATTCAAACCTTGACTTTATCCTTCAGTTTTACAAGCTTGGAGCTCAGAGCGTGCTTTGAATGCTCGGAAAGCAGCGAAACTGGAGTAGTCGAAACCGAGTACCTCCGCAACAACGGCGGTGGCAGGCGGTGGTGATGATCCTCCGTCTCCGACAACTTCCTGGAAGACTCGAACCCCGTCACCTCCCAATTCCACCGATTTTCACTCTTTCCACTACGCTGCTCCGCCATTATACCTTATCAAAATCTCCGAGAAACGAAAGCTCAAAAGAGAGATGGACGCTTTCTCTCCCTCCTCAATTTCTCTCTCTAGCTTTTGTGGTTCATCACTGCTCAGTAGAAATGAATTCTCCCTCTTTTCAAATTTGGATTTGGAATTTGTCCAAAAAAAAGAGAAAAACAATATTTGTCTGTGAACAAAACGACGTCGTAAAAGAGGGAGTGATTGAGTAAGTGGCCACCTTTTGGCATTGGTAGTCACATGAAAATCTGGCGCTTCTCAAAATTTGAGGGCTCGCTGTCGTTACATTTCAGTAAATGTTGTACGTTACGCTGTGCGGGCTGTACCTTGACTTTTGCTTTGGTGAAACTTATATTTTTTTGGAGGGAAGAGATAAGGGTAGATGGAGAGGAGAGAGTGCTTGTGTGGATCTCGTTCATTGGGTGGTGTGGGACCATTCGGTGGGGTCAAAGGAAAAAATTCACCCTGGGATATGATTTTTTTACTGCTGTTGCAGTAAATTTTTACACTTGCTACAGAGTAGTTAGAACATTCACAATAATAGTGAGTTTAACGAACACCTCTTAAGTGTTATATCATCAATTTCGATTAAAAATAGGTAAGAACTAACTACCTTGATACTGGTGTGGTGGAAGACCATGTGGGAATAAGCATGCTTCTACTAGATTGGGAAGGCAGGTTCATGCAGGCTAAGGCGCAGCAAAAGGTTGGAAAATATGATGCACCGAAGGCTGAGGCGTTAGCATTACTGGAAGTTGTTCGTTGGGCCGCCATCATGCGAATGAGGAAGTTATTATTGTTGGGGACGAGTTGGGAGTGGTTAGAATGGTTAGAGGAGAAGTCGAATCGTCTCTCTCTTGTGTCGAGACAATCACACAGATTCGGCTTTTGCTTATGAAACTAGCGTTGAACCACCTTTTTGGATCCCTAAAGATAAAAATATTTTTACCCATTCACTCGCTAACTTTGCAAAGTCGAGTAAATAGCATGAAACTGTATGTGATACTCCCCCAAACTTCTTCTTGTCAAACGATACTGAACGTTTCCAATCCAATAACATGAAATGAAATCTTTACCTTAAAAAAGTAAGAACTAACTACCAACAATGTAATTATATTTTAGAATCACTTCTTTAGCGTCACATCACCATCTCTTGTAAAAAAATATTTAACTTTTATTTATATTTTATAAAATACCAATATCATGCAAATTTAAAACTATATTGTATTGACTATTTTAATATAAAATAAACATATTTATTTTTACATCCAAAATAAGATTTTATATAAATTTTTAACGATTTAATTTTATCAATATTAAGGTCAATATCATAATATTTTCTAAAAACACTACATTTGATCCTTATTTTCAAAACTTTTAAAATTGTCAATATTTATAAGTCAGTCTTTTTTACCCTTAGAAGCATTGATTTCAGTAAAAGTTTTTTTCATTTTAAATTATAATTAATTAAAAATACGAAACAAATTGTGTCAAGTGTCAATCATTGATTGGCTGACCATTTTACGACTAAATAGATATCAAGTTCTTAATTAAGGAGCAACTCCTTATTAAGGAGTGATTCTTAAAACTCTACAATGATCCTCCTTAAATAAGAAGTGCTCCTTATTTTTAAAAAACAAATTGAGTTAAAGAGTAACCAATGTGATGCTCTTATTCTAATGTTTATTTTATATCTCTCCTAAAAAGAATATTCTTTCAACTTTTGTATGAATCTTAATTTTATATTTTTCCAATCTTTTATAATGAGTCTTTTTCTTGAAAGGTGATCTAAAAATCTAAGATAAAAGTCCAACTCTCATCTCTTTGAGGTTCAATCAAACTATAACCAATATCATCACGAAGAGCTAACATTTCTCTAATTGTTGATTTTTGGGTGTCTTAAGTCAGAGAGTGGGTCTCTTGATAGGCGGCTTGTCCATAAGTTTATGGACATGTCACTTATTTTTTACCTTATACACTGGATTTGTTAAATTACATACTAAATTAAAATATATTTTTATTATAATTTTTTTGGTTTAGGGTTTCACATTCAAATACATAGTATTACTTGTTTTAACTTTTAAAATACAATATTTAAATTTTAATTAAAAAATTACAACATTTAAATTTTAATTAAAAAATTACAACATTTAAATTTTAATTAAAAAATTACAACATTTAAGGTAAAAACCATTGTCTATAAGCTTATGGAAAGATCGTTTTTCCTGAGACTTTCTCTAAGTCGGATTAACTTCAATATCATCACGTCTTTCGGGGAGAACGAATGTAGGCTCTATATCAACGATTCTGAATCTTGGATCACAAACTTTATTCCCGAACTCCCGAATGTAGCAGTACAAAGTATGAACATATATCCTATTTTGATCTTAAAATGAATATAAAGGTATTTTGTCTAATATCTTCCATTGAGCGTTAAGAATACCAAAAAAACCTTTCAGTGCAGCTTCTTGGTGATGAATGAGATCGATTAAATACTTCCTTGTATACTCTTGCATTGGCGCCATGAAACTTTGTTGGGTGATTCCTGATTTTTGAATAAGGTGTGAAATATTCCTTTCTTTCAGGGTACCCTAAATGAATTATCTAGTCTTGAAAAAAAATACCTTCACGTGGTTTTGAAAGGTTCAGACTTGGATCACATGTTGGGTCAAGAAATATACGAGAGACATGAGCCGAACCTTCTCATCTTGTTAATACATATGTGAATAACAAATCAAAGTCACATGTCGTTAAAACATTTGTAGTTGGTATCCCTTTCCTTCCTCTATAACGCATTTGATCCTCTTCAGGAACGACTACAGCGATATGTGTACCATTTATTGCTCCAATACAATCCTTTAAAAATCAAATAAATAAATAAAAATCATCGCCATCATAATGAAAATGATTAAATGAAACAAACATATAAGGACACTAAATTACCTTAAAATATGGCACTTATCTATTATCAATTGTTAGCTTTTGGGGCACCTCCTTAAATTCTGGATCCGTAGGTACAATTATATCCCTTGACAATCCATTCATAGCATGAATTTTTTTAATCTACTTGCAGTTTCAACAGAATGTTGAAATAGCTCTTGAGCATCTCTATTGGAGATACCATGCACCAGGATATAAACAAAAATCCCCACCTAACATATGATATGACGACATCAAACCATTCTTAACTTCAAATCAGTGCATAACTCAATAAACGGACTAGGATACATTCTTAGAACATTAAAACAAGGATCTAATGACCACTCATAAGTTAATCCATCCACTCTTTCCTGGTATGAGATTATGTCATTGGTAGTACCTTATGTATATATGTGAGGAAGTGCATGTAAATGTAATTTGTTGCAGAAAAAATCAAATACCAAAAAGTATCCTCATCGTCCATGTACTCCTTAGTGAGGAGGAGATATTTCATTTGCAAATCATGATCCATACCTAAACAATAAAACAAAAATATCATTGAATTTTGAAACGTGAATGAAATGTATGAATTATGTAAAGAATACCATGTGAGGAGTATAAGTAACAAGAGTAAATGAAAATACAAACGAATCGAACTAATATTATTACAATATTAGCAAGTTTTACTAAAATAAAAAAAATACAAAGAAATAGGGGGGGTAAGATGCATGGAGTGCCAGATTTCACAATTATAATGAAGTTGCAAAGTTCCCGCTACTTATAGAATAGTACATTATAGTGACTAAACCACTACCATAATACATCATAGTATTATCATATAAAAAATAAATTTAAAAACTTTATTGAGCTTGCTTTGGGTGCAAAATAAAGAGCACAAACATGTACAGTGTCATAGTTCCCTCAAACTAAGATTTAGCTAATACAACATGATAACAGACTATAAATCACTACCATACTCCATCTTGAGTTTGGTTTGCGTGCATACAAAAGAGAGAGCACAAACACATTCTTTAATATAATTGATAAGACAACAAATGCGTTGCCACAAAAAAAACCAGACGAAACAAATACTGCATTTTAAGAATTTATAAATTGAAATCCATAAAAGCACTCTAATGATCTGCACCAAAAAGCATGCGTTAATAAATGCATTTGACACATTTATTAGTGCATTGTGGTTGGTTAATTTCTAGATTTAGTCGGATTTACATTACAAGAGATTTAGATAGTCATTGTTGGTTTTTGTGTCTAAATTCTTAGTTTTGTAAACTTATTAGACCTAATGGACACTATGTCCTCACGAGCACCTAGATTTCATTTTCGTGAGCTTATTGGTAGGTTGCTCATGAGCACTTCAACGTAGATTGTAGAAGGTCATCCGCAAGGGTGATAGTAGATGGTACAAGGTCATCCGCAAGGGTGGTAGTAGATAGAAGGCCACGAGTTAAAATGTGGTAGTAGATGAAATCGAGCCGAGAAGAGAAGGGAGTCGAAGATCAACAAGTGAAAAACTGGCATGGTCGTGTAATATTACATGTGTCATGCCAACCAACACGGGTGGTGCCAAGTTACGTTGGCACAAGTCGTGTCATTATGCGCGGCTCGTGCTCCTTTGAATGTAAAATCCTAAGACTAGCCCACAGGAAGTGAAGAATTGCATGCCCGCGCTATCATTTTTCCCAGAAATTGACTCCTAATCAGCAGTACGCAAGGTTATACACGACCCGCACCGTTCAAAAGTGGAAATCAAGCTTCCAGTCGGCGGCCCCTGAAGAACTACACGTCTCGTGCTATTCAAATGCTCGGGAAGTGACTCCAGCTGGCGGCCAGAGGAGAATGGCACAATCGTGCGCTCTAAAAGGCCGAGAACCACGCCCAGTTGGCGGCCCATGCTGAATTACACGGCTATGCCAAGCTGAGCTACATGGGTTGTGTGATATAGCACAGCCCGTGCCTGGTGGTTTCTAGGGTTTAAGTGCCCTATATGGTCATCTTTCAAGGTCCAAATTCCTACTACTATATATAAGAGTCTATGTCTACTAAGGTTTAACTTTGGCTGATCTTAGTTTTATTTTCCGAGTTTTACCTAAGAGTGGGTAGAGAGAGAAAGAGGATAACCCTTCTCTCTTAGTTTAATTTTTCTTGTTTTCCCAAGAGCATTGAATGGAATATAGGAATAAAAAGGTTTTAAATGTTAGGATAAAAAGGTAGAAGGTTTAAAAAGTAATCGTTAAAGGTAAAATCCAAACGTTAGAAAAAAGCACTAGTATTATTATTGTTTTGTATTTGGAGGAACCGATACGTGAAAAGGCAAAGAAACTAAAGGTTTTTTTTCATATTAATTGGTTGTTTGACCAAGCGAATACGCTAACATCCAAAAGCCAATCAAAACGCTAATGAAAAAGCTAATGACAAACGCAGCCGTAATGTTTCTAACCAAAACTCAAAGTTTCATTTGAGTATTATTATTCTACTTAAACTCCATCTTACTATATGTATATGGAAAGACGGTATTTCCCAAAAAATTGTCTATTGTAAACGTATTTCAATTATATTTTACCTCAAATTAATCTATTCATTTAATTAAAAAAATAATTAATATTTCAATATATTTCAATAATAAAACACTTAAAATTACACCGAATAATTAATGATACAACATTTCAAGAAAATGATACCACATTAAAAATAATAATACATAGTTTACATTTAAAATAACACAAGGTCTTGTTTTACAATAACTAACCGTCAGACGGGGCTATTATATAATTAATGTAACTAATGGACGATTTGGTGTTTGTTTTAACTATTTGAATGAGTTTTCTATAGCTTTGATAAACTTTTAAAATGTATCGCAATGTATAAATAATTATAATTTGATCCTAAGAGTTATTGAAATGAGATTTTTCATGACTGGTCTAACCGGCAGTCTGTCTAACAGAGGAGATTTTCTCTTAAAATAATATTTCATAGTTTATAAAATTCTTATATGGCTCATTGAGAATATCATACTTACCATATCCCCAGCAAGAACCCTCTTAACTAACCATAAACTTACATGTTTGAAAATAAAAGATAACTGCTAACTTATTATCCATAGTTTTAGGGATTAACTAACACAGTTTCATGTTTGAAATAAAATATAACTAGTAATTTATTATTCATAATTTTAGGGATTAACTTTCATAATAATTTTTATAGTACCAAAGATACGATACGGAAGATACGCCAGGGTATAATATAATTTACATAGTTCATATGCTTTATCCTCATAGAACAATATAAAAAATTTGTAGACTAACTTTCAGCGTGACTTCTTTCTTTCAAAGCTATTTTACAACTTAGTGAGTGTTCTGGCAGGCGGCATGTCCATAAGGTTACAGACACACCACTTAGTGTTTACCTTATCCACTACATTTGTTAAATTACATACTAAATTTAGAAATTTAGAAAATATTTTTATATTTTCACATTCAAATACATATTATTACTTGTTTTAAATTTTAAAATACAATATTAAAATTTTATAAAAAATTACAACATTTTAGGAAAAATTCACCGTGGATTGTCCATAAGGTTATGAAAAGGCCGCCTTTCTTGGGACTTTCTCTTTACAACTAATAGTTTCTAAAATATATTATTATATAAATATTATTAATGAAATTAGATGTAATAAATAATATTTTTAAAACTAAATATTATAATATTTTATGGTATAATAATAAAATACTCAATGCATGAAACGTATGAAATTAAATATGAATTGAAAATAATGTACAAATAGAAAATTGCAAAGTTATAAAATCAAAAATGAAAATAATAAAACCAGAAAAAAAGAAATGCAAATATATCTATCTATTACCTCTTAAAATCGTCTTCCTTCGTCTCTACCATAACGTACAGTTACTTTTCGTCGTCCACTTCTTTTTCTGGAGAATTCTACATCTTTCAAATTATTCACTCTTCTTCTTTATTTTTTCACTACTCTTCCTCTCCTTTCTCGAGAATTCTACCACTCTTGTTGTTGTGTCTCCAACTTCTATAGACTAAACGGTCTGCCGCCCTGCACGATCTAACATTTTCTCGATCTCTTTTATCTTAAGTTAGCTATTTGATCCGGCTGTATTGTAGGGTGTTCTGCCTACGGGGATTACTGTTTGTGAATTATAGAAAGTGGGTTTTGATTATTTTTATTAATTTCTTTATGGGTCTTCTTGTGTTTTCTAGGGTAGCGCGAGGAAGAAGGTAGGAAAGGGCATTGTCGTTGTTGCTGGTGTAGCCTTTGCTGAGCACGATTACGATCCTAACTATGTCGGAATTCGCCGTCTCCTACTCCTCCGCAAAGTTCAATCCGGTCATCTTCTCCGTAAGGTATCAGCGATATCCTACTCATTTTGACTTCGCGACATAATGATTGACGTGCTTATGTGTTCTGAATGAGCGCAATCTAGAGTCTCGATGCAACTATGATGATAAGCGTGAGTAATACTTTGTATGCAACTTTGAATTGCATGTGCTGTGGAAATTAGTACCTCCGCATAATTGTTTTTGCGCATTGTGCGTCTAAGCGTTTGTTGGTGTTTAATTGAACGTACATAAGTTGAGTTCTCGATCTTGAGTGTCTGCATTGTACTCCAGTAGATATGTATTTAGGTTAGATGAAATTGAAATGTTAGGATGTTGTCAATTGCGGAATGCTCTATTGTGGAAGAATGTGTGTCTAACAAGATAGTTGTGAAGAATTAGGCTTATATGTAGGGAAATTATGCTGATGAGCGTGCAGATTTAGGTGCTTCGTCTTTAGATCAAGTGCTGAGAGTGATCAATTGTGAGTATTATACATATGCATAGGTTAAGGAAAAATGTTGGTTAGGATGCGAAGTTTAGTGCTTCCTTCATCTTGATCTAATGTTGGAAGTGCTCTAATGTTGGGAGTGCTCTGTTGGATCTGTGCATTTACTCAACTAAGAGATGTGTTTAATTTTTGGTACAAATGCATCTTTATGTTTTTTTCAAGGAAATTAAATGGGTGTGGATCAACCAACATTGTGCAGTTGATAATATTTCTGTAGTGGTTTCTGTCCGTGCTGTATAGATTATGTTGACTTTCTGGTTATTTGATGAAGGACTGAAGATGCAATGGAAAAGGTTATGTTTCCTTCCGTAATTACATTAACCGGCCAAGGAATTGGGAGACTATGACTGCTCATAGCCTTTTAAGTACTCCTGGAAACATGTAGCTTAGGTTTTATTTATGTATTACTGTATCCAATTTTTATTGTGTCCATTGTGCCATAAATTAGAATAACCTATATTCTAGGCACCTTTTCTTGCCGATAAGTGGATTTGATATTTTTTTTCCTTTGCACTTTCTAGCATAATCCATAAGCCTTGTGCACCAATGGAATGCCTCAGTTATTTTTGTTGTGTATGCAAGTTGGTTAGTGGAGCTTTAGGCACTGGGGCAAAGAGTTTAAATGTCTATTTCTAGCTTCATTATACCTTTTCGTGTCCATTGAATGACTCGTGTTGTTAATGAGCATCTAATTACTAGATTTGAAACATTGTTTAAATTGTTCTCCGTACGATTCTGACATCTGGGTCCTTTACTGGTTGATGCATCAATGGGTGATGGGTATCATCCTCTGGTCTTCTCTCCCATTTCTTACAAGTGGACAGCTGGAGTATCAGTAGGGTATGCATTATGCTTCCTTTGATGCTGTTTTTATATGATCCGAGAATCTGTATTTCCTTAACTTTATGTGTGTAATTCAGAAAATTGTTTTTAAAGAAACACGGGCCTATTATAGTTTGTCTTTCCTTATTTTCTATTAAAAAACAAAAATAAAGATAGCCTTGTTGCATTGGATTTACTTTTTCTTTAATTTGGGCTTTATACCTTTTCATTATAAGTTATAACATAATTCATATAGTTGACAAACCTTCACATTCACGTCTGAGAATATAATATCACATTATGAAGAGAATCACACATAATTCCACTATTAGTAATGCTATTGCTGCTTGATATTCTTGTATTCAGTAATAAGGCAAATAATTAATTGTAACCCTTATGAAGAAATGATCTTTTCATCTCCATTCTTTCCAACTCCCTTCCTGCAGTTTTTTGGCTATTGTGCCATACCACTCTCTCCACTTCTTCTTTTTCTTTTTATGGTGTTGGGAGGTAGTTGACTCATGAGTGTTGAACCAAATCAGTGGCACAAAAATGATTACAGATTGCATGTGTGCTCTTCCTTTGTAGGATGCACGAAATGGAAGCCAACCACCAAGTCGTACCAGCTCAAATATGAGTGATAGTGACTTCTCACGTAAAAGGTTGAACCTGCATATTCCTTTGTTGGTAGGCATTGCATATTTGACCAGTGTAAGGCCACGTGTAACTATTATAAAGATGGAGAGCCCCGTTCTCTTCCCTTTTCGTCCATTACACCCTTTTGCCTTTCTACTATATGTGCCAGCAGTTGATTAAATTATTTTAATTTTCTTCCCTCTTAGTTACTGTGATAAAATTTGGGCACACGAGTTCTAATATGCTTGCATATGGAGCCTCTAATGGAAACCTAACTGTCTGCAGTGTTGCTACGCCACCTTCAGTTTTGAGGCAATTACTCGGGCACTCTAAAGATGTTACAAGTTGGAATAATTGGTTCTGGTGCTTGTTTTGAGTTTTTATTATCCCAGAAATCAATTTTGTTGCGTCATATTTCTTCTATAACTGCCAGTGTTATTGATGATAAATGAAATTTGACTTGATATATCTTTTATGGAATTTAATGTAGTAATGATATATATTTCATATGTGTACGTTTGATTATTTGTTACTGGAGCAACGCCATCGAATCTAAAGGATAACGAAAGACGAAAACGTGATCGCGTGTACGATTTCAATCTCATAAATAGTAAATATACATTAGCAAAACATACCTTGCTTTTGAACGAGCAACAATAAGCTGATGCGTTCCATTCTCAATATTCTCTTTAACCTAAAAATATAGAAAATTTGTATTTACATCAGGCAGTTGACAAACCATTGGAAACAAAGGATCTTCTGTTACTGATACTAAACAATCCCTAACACTACCCATCATTATAAAACAAGGGCCTACACTCATGAGGCATTTAGCTTTTTTCAAACAACCACTTGACTTCTAACTCGACTTTTTTCAGTGATTGATTTTTAATGAATTAACAACACCAATCTAACCTGGTCAAGTGTCTACAAAAGATGTGGCTGAAATTTGGTATTGAACGTAAGCGGCCCAACCTCCAAAAATAAAATACCTGAGAGTGATGCTCAGCCACTAATATTCAGAAACAAAACCTCACAGAACGATCAAAACTTCAAACTATTATAGCATGTGAAGTTACATGGAATATGGTGTTCCTTTTTAATTTCCTAACCAATACTGGGTCTGCATGAAAGTGATTTTGAGCTTTACTGTGCGTTCTTGATATTAATGTGTTTTCTACCTTGATATACCGAAATTTAAATTGTAAACTCAAGGTGTTTGTTATAAATTGCCTAAGTTGTTTTTTTAAATTTATTTTCTCCTCTTTTCGATTTTTGGACATGCAGGTCAAGAAGTTTAGTAAGTCATTTTTGGGTTTTCCTTCTTTTCTTTTTACATGTATAGCCAGTTGTTTGATATGAAGGGTGAACTAGTTTAGATTTTGAGCATAGAGAAGAGGAGTATCAAGGTGATTTCCTTTCATTTCTTCTAAAGAATTTGGCCTATTGATGTTGAATCAATGTTTCCCCTATGCCTAATGATTTTATGTCTTCCAATGTTGAATTTGGGCATCTGCATGTGTTTCCATTTGTTTATTTTGGGTTCTGATGAGTATTAGTTAATTTTGATTATTGGGGGATTGGTAGTGTTTAAAGATGTCATTTTGAATTCATTTGAGATTTGTATTTGATAAGAGTTATGGATCCAAATAAGCTTTCTACCACTTCTCCGTTCATTTCCAACCGATACTGATCGTTAAACAACACGAGTAATCGGATGTTGAGGTCCGTTGCTTTTTTAATTTGAAATGGACTTCTTAAAATTATGATTGTGGTTTGTTTAGCTAGGCTGTTGTACTAAATTTGGCACGTTTAGAAGGTTTTTTTATTCTCCTGAATGTTACATGGTTTCTTTGTACTGCATTTGTAGCTGCTGAGGATGACGCATGTGTGTAAATATTGAATTCTTATTGAATGAATATGTTTGAAGGTTCTTTTTTGTTTTGGAGGATGAATGTTGAAGAAATGGAGCCGTGTGATAGCCTATGTTCAGAACAAGCAAAACCTTCCTTGGGTTTCAAGAATTGAAGTTTAAATGATAGGATTTACTTACGGGCAGCTAATACATTATATGGATTTCAGAATCACAGAGACCACAAAAATTTGTAGCTGAACTTTGCCAAATTTGTATTTAGCTGCGTACATATGTATTCCTATAATTAATTTATTTATATTGGCTGTTTTGAAGTAATTTGAGATTTAGCTATCGGATCATCAAATGTCTGATGTTTAGAAACTACTCAGTATATTTTTTACATGGAACCATAATTTTTGAGTTTTTGACCTGAACTTGACAGACCGCGCAACGCGCGGGCTGAAGAGACCTAGTCCTATACTAAAAGCGCGGACCTATTGTTTAGAGCCAGTTTAAGTACAGTATCCAATTTCACGCCTTCATCCCTTCATCCTTCTACTTGCTTCTTCCTCCCAAATTACCTACCAATTACCAGATTATGGAGGTATGGCGGTTAACGGTAGTCGGTCATCCCTTCACTTCCACACTTGTTCACCTCCCTACTTTCTCTAACCGCCCCTTGAAGTGAACCCACCTGCTTAACTGGTCACCATTCATCCCCTATTTACATCCTCTTTTTATTTTCTAGTCACTTGTTTCGATGCTTTTATTTTTTTCCTCAACATGTGTAATTAATTATTTTTTATGATGCGTTGTCCCTCATTTTAGGAGTTGCACATTGAGTGTTTGATATTTGTTGTATGTGATAAACTTCTGGGTTTGGTGAAATTTTGAATTTAATGAACATGAACTTGTTTGCATTGCTTACCTTAAAGGTGAACATTAGGCCTGTGATCTTGCTTGTTACCTCGTTCTTTATTTGGATTTGCTTTTCTGGATCTACAGAAAACTTCATCATTGAGACATTTAATTTACTTCTCCTAATGTTTTCCCTTTTGAAGGTTGGAACTGTTGTAACTAGAGGAGACATGAGACTATCATTATGAATATTAGGAGCTCTCTGTGAGCAGGTGAATTTTGCATGAGATATTTTGGTTGTTTAAATTCAAAAGGCTTGATCCTTGCGGATGAAACTCATTTTTACACCAAATAACTCCATTTTAAAAACATTAGAAAGAGTTACAACAAAAATATTAGGTACAAAATTACTATTTTCATTCTTAAAATCCACCAAGTCAAGTAGAGCTAAATTTATTACAAAATCATTCAATATATGGGAAAATATATTCAATGAATAATAAAACTAAACAAATAATGAGTTTAAAGGAAGAATTGAGCTATACAAAAATAGAGGAACAATTAGAAAGTAAATTAATTCAAGAAAAAATTAACCAAGTAGAAGAAAGGTTTCAAAATGAAGTTTGTTCAAATCATCCCAATGATTTTTGGGATAGGAAAAAACATATTGTAAATTTACCATATGAAAAAGAATTTAATGAACAAGATATTCCAACTAATGTTAGACCTATACAAATGAATTCTGAAATGAATGAATTATGTAAACAAGAAATTCAAAGTCACTTAGATAAGAAATTAATAAGAAAAAGCAAATCTCCTTGAAGTTGCTCAGCATTTTATGTTAATAAACAGGCTAGAAAAGGAAAGAGGTGTTCCTAGATTAGTAATAAATTATAAACCATTGAACAAAGTATTACAATGGATTAGGTACCCAATACCAAATAAAAGAGATTTGATAAAAATATATTTAATGCTAAAGTATTTTCAAAATTTTATTTAAAATCAGGATATTACAAATTCAAATAGATGAAAAAGATAAATATAAAACATAATTTATTGTCCCATTTGGACAGTATGAATGGAATCTTAGTGCGTCATTGCTTACATAATTTAGAAATCAAATGGATCTTGACCTAATGGGCCTCCCAATGGGTCTTCATAATCTTCCTTCTTGAGTTCTTCTGTTTTGAGTTTTCCTTTTTTGTTTATCTTCTTGTAAAGTTCCATCAGTAAAGAGAATAACATATATCAAAATAAATACTTAAATGATAAAACTTGATTTAACATAGTATTAATTAATTTTAAAAACATATTTGATAAGTATAAATAATTTTAAGGTATAAATGATAATATGAAAGAGTACCTTGAATTAATGATTTATTGAATAAGTGCTTATTGAATAAGTGCTTATTGAATACACTTTGAGATCTCTGGACATGGGTTGTGATGTCTGATAAATTATAAGAAGTTTTTAGAGTAGAGAGGTTTTTGCTTCCAGAGAGGGTTTTGTTTTTTAAGCGTGCTACAAAATACAGATTCAGAAGCTAACTTCTCAAGGGCTTGAGGTTATTTTAGTGACTTCAGGACCAGTTGGCATTGGTCGCCAATGGCTCAGATACATGAAATTAATCCATAGCAGATACTCATAAATGAGACACACTATTCACATATCTTTAACAGTATAAATTTGTGACCCTATGGCCTATAGGTTCTTTATCTAGGACATATTTCATGGATAAATTTGTGGATTGCTATATCACGCCCTGTATTTATACGTATTGTGTATATAATGTATTTAAAAATTAAACTAAATTCAAGTAAATCATAATGATTATTTAATTTAGGAAAGTGATTATTTAATTTTATTTTTGGGAATTATAATGGTTGCCGGAATTTGGTGGCGGCCGCCGGAGCGTGGTTGTTTCCGGCGAAATTTCGGCGAACCCCGGCCCAAATTCCGGTGGTCTTGGTTCTTTTTCGCATGTGATGAGAACCATGGGATGAGAACTATTCTTGAGGAGTGGTGACACACGGTTCTCATTTGATTTTTGTGCTTGTGGCTCTCATCCCATGAGATAAGAACCATGGGATGAGAGCCATGGGATGAGAGCCATATGATGAGAGTCATGGGATGAAAAACGTGGGATGAGAACCATAGGATGAGAACCATGAGATGAGAACCGTGGGATGAGAACCATGGGATGAGAAACCTGTGATGATAACTGTGGGATGAGAACCGTGTGTCACCCCTCCTCAAGAATGACTCTCATCCCATGGCTCTCATCCCATGGTTCTTATCCCACAGTTCTCATCCCACGGTTCTCATCCCATGGCTCTCATCACATGGCTCTCATCCCATGACTCTCATCCCATGACTCTCATCCCATGGTTCTCATCTCATGGGATGAGAGCCACAAGCACAAAAATCAAATGAGAACTGTGTCACCCCTCCTCAAGAATGGTTCTCATCCCATGATTCTCATCTCATGGGATGAGAGCCACAAGCACAAAAATCAAATGAGAACCGTGTGTCACCCCACCTCAAGAATGGTTCTCATCCCATGGTTCTCATCTCATGCGATGAGAACCACGACCACCGGCCACCGGAATATGGCTGGAATTTCGCCGGAAACAACCGCCCTCCGGCGGCCACCACCAAATTCCGGCAGCCATTAGAATTCCCAAAAACAAAATTAAATAATCACTTTCCTAAATTAAATAATCATTATGATTTACTTGAATTTAGTTTTATTTTTAAATACATTATATACACAATATGTATAAATACAGGGCGTATACAGTAAAATACAGAGCGTGATATAGCAATCCACATTTTTTTTGAAATCCCCTGTACTTATTGCATTCATCCAGCCTACAGGTGTACTCGAACTTTCTCCCCCCACCTAGCTGAAATTTATGATAAATTTGAGATAAAATTTTTTACAATTTTTTTAACCCCCTCTAACATAAAGAAAAATTAAGATTTTTTCCTTCATACATCAACCCTCACCACTAATATTTTTTTCCTCCGTCTCTGACCACCGCTTCAATTAATTTATTTCTAAAAACTGAATTTTCCTCTTTTGAAGAATGTAAGCTCAATGGCGGGGGAAATTTGTCGGTCATGATTATTTACTCTGTTGATCGAACTTGAACACGAGTTTTCTTTCTATGAAAATTTCAGGATCAACTCGTAATCAACTCCCCAGGCAAAAAAAATGGAGTCCAAATTTGCATGAATGATGTTTATCGATTTTTTTCTTGGGTTTGAATTATGCCTTTCTACTTCAGAACACTTTTAATTATGTGTTTGAACGAAGTGTTTTTTTTTTATTTCTGAGTTTTACTGAGCTGAAATACATGCTTCAGTGTAAAAGCAAGTTATACTATTCACTCTTTTCGGTGTCAAAACAAGTTTAACGTGCGGTCTATATTTTCTGCCTTAAAGCACACGGTTCATTTTGTTTTGTAATTCACGTTGCTTTTCGGGCTTATGAAACTTTGTATTATTTAGCAATTTTTGGTTGTTTACTCTGCTGCTCTATAAATTTGGTTCCTTAGTTCTTCGCTTAATTTTAATAATAAATTTTATCATAGGTTAGATCATACGTAGTCATATATAGTAGAAATACTTTCTCCCATTTTTCATGGTAAGTTAGGGTTCTTATGGAAGAAGAGGATAAATGTCCTTTTATTCTCTCGCCCACTTCCGACCTTCGTTAAAGTAGATATTTATGGGAGAAGGGGATAAATATTGGGGTTTATTTGGAGATATGAAAATATGATTGAGTGGCTACATTTTTCTTCAAATACTACCTTGAACATACTTATCTATTCCTATATTTTTTGGGACTACATGAAGTAAAACATGATTACAAATAGCAATCATTCTTGATATATCTAAAGTTTTAAATCTTTCATCAATTTAAGAAACGTTTTTTTTTTGTAATTATACGTACACTAAGTTTCTTGGTAAGTCTATCTAAAAAAAAGCTTCTTGGTAATGAAGTTGTTTGTGCTACTTTGTCCTTCTATGCCTTCTCTTATGGAAATATAATATGTAGCATTTAAGCAACAAGTTTTTTGTTGTTTACTGTGGGGCTATAGAAATGTGATTCTTGAACTAGCATTATATGTGGATTATTATTAAATAGAGTAAAATGAGAAGTATTATGAGTTGACCTGGCAAATAGGTCTCTTCGGTCGGGTACGGATGAGACCCAATCGATTCGGTATAATTCAGAATTTTTTTTGTCTTCGGGTATCGGGTCTTGATCGGGTGCGTTCGCGTTCGGGTGTCATTCGGTAGTGTTGAAAAATATCCGATCGGGTCGGGTTTGGTCTTGGTTGTTTCAATTTCGATACCGTTCGGTTATCAATTTTTTGAATCGGGTTCATATCAGATTTGGTTCAGGTTGTATCGATTTAATGTGCAATTCAATTATACATATTTTTAATCGGGTTTGGATCGGGTTTGGTTTGAGTTAGTTCGGTTTCGGTACCGTTCGGTACATTCTGTTTCGGGTCGGGTTTGGTCGGATTCCAATATATGCATTTCGGGTCTTGTTCAAATAAATATAGCAAACTGTCATTATAATAAAAATAATATATTACTTTTGTAAATATACTTTCGATAAACAAATATATTATATATGTACATAGTATTATATTTTATGTAGTTATTTTTTATGTATACTTTCG
>JAULKM010148997.1:0-17456 GCA_032355605.1 Rubia tinctorum | reverse complement strand
ATGTAAACCTACCTAAATCTAGCAATCTTGCAACAAAAACATAACAAAAGAGATGTTAAATGCTTCGGAAAACACATTCATTTGACGTCTCATCAATTTCATATGTCCAAAAATCAAATATCAAATGAGAATTTTATTTCTTCACCAACCCCAATTCCTAAATCTAACCAAACCTACCACCTTTCAATTCATTAATACCCATAGAAACATTTTCAAGTCCCGAATTGATATTCCTAATAATATCCAATGGCATAAAATGAAGTTAAAACCATATGAGACGTTCAAGCACGTACTTCACTTCATACCAATATATCCACTAAAACAAAGTACACAAAGAATCAACAATTTCTAACCCTACTTCGTTTTCCTGCTAAGTTTCCCAATCCCAAAATTTCATATGATGATAGGCTACCCGATCCATCCATATATCAACCACAACCTTATGACTCTAACACCAGCAAATAAGTACATTTTAAACAAAATTTCTTTTTCTCTCTTTCTCTCATTTTTCCTAGGAGTCCCTTCGGGTTTTCCTCCTAGGCGCACATCATATTTCTTAGGCTCACATCTCACCCATATTTAGCCTCTCATTTTTACCTAGGTCACCCTTTTGGGTTTTCGACCTATATGAGCAGCCTAAATTTCCCTCTCGGGTTTTCAACTTTGTGGGTTTTAATTTTTTTATTTTTAAAATTTATTTGTTTTTCATTTTCCCATGTTTTTCCAATCAAAAGTAGCAAAAAGATTTCAAGATCAAGCATACATGCATGTAAGTCCTTTAACCCCTACCCACACTTGAAACATTACATTTCCCTCAATGTAAACATATAAGGCAAGAACGATAAAACTCAAGGTAAGTGGTAAAGTGACTCTCATTTCTCTGCATAGTTACCAGTTTTATGGCGCAATCCCATGTAATCGTCTGAATTTGGTTCCAAAATTGTTACCGAATTCAGAGGGGGGGTAGAGGTGCCGTAGAGGAACTCACCCCTCAATCAAAATGTTGTCTCCTTGGTACAATCTGATCTAGAACTAGCATCATGGAGAACAACATCAAATTCACAAGTACATAGGGATTTGAAATGTTAGGTTTAGCATTCAAAAGTTAATAACCATAACATTCCCATAGAACAACCATTCCTTCATGCATTCGCTAATATGAAATCATCCAATAAAAATATCTAACATATATCGACAAATATCCAATAATTTTTTATATAGAATTTAGCAATCATAATCACAATGATGTAGTTGGCACACTAAAATCAACAAAGATAACTATAAAGACTCAAGAATGATCACGTCTATATATGTAAGATGATGGAGAACTGAGTGGAGCCGTGGTGGTTCATGGGAGTATTATGTAGAGAAGAAGGAAAAATGATGCAGTACTCAGGATCACTATCGCGACTCGCAAAGTCGGTCGCAACTCGCGAAAGAATCATCGCGACTCGCGAACAGTTGGTCCTGAGAGTTGCAATTTTCAAAAAAAGTTCATGATTCTTTCGCGACTCATGACAATGTCTTAGATACTCGCGATAGTATTTTCGCGACTAACTGGAACTGGAAGATGAAAATTTCCCCTGTTCATCGTGACTCGCGCTGACAGAGTTTTCTTACCAATTATCCAAGCTTTTTTCCCTTTGTCATGGCTATCATTAATGCATCTTCTACAATGCAATGCACCTCACTTTTCTACAAAATCATGGAAACACTCCGTGAAAATATCCAAACAAAATAATGACAAAAACCAAAATAAAAATTGATTTTTTTTTGCGTCGTCGACATGACTTAGCTCCGTATATTTAAGGTCGTCGGCACGACCCTACTGTTATCCATATGGTGAAGGATTTAACCCCTTCACCATGAGCATCCATTCACCGTGATCATCCAAAAGTAGAGTGGTGGGAGTACAAAACTTTCGAGAGGAAAGTCTTGTGGAGGTGGAGTTGGTTTTAAAGCAGTTGGGTGGTTAGGAGGCCTGGCATAGTCATTTGTGTCCTCTCTTATTCTTTTCCAAACTTCCAAAAATGGTGGAGTCGATTCACTAGGTGGGGGTAGGGGTGATGATGGTAATGGATATAACACAATCACCTCATCATCAACTTCTTTGCATTCAACCACAGACTCCTCATCTCCTTCGAACTCGAACTCATTCGTCAAGGTGACCTCATTCACTGTATCTTCGAGTTTGACTTGAGATAGTGTATCTTCAGAATAACAA
The DNA here is from genome assembly GCA_032355605.1 of Rubia tinctorum. Classification (NCBI taxonomy): domain Eukaryota; kingdom Viridiplantae; phylum Streptophyta; class Magnoliopsida; order Gentianales; family Rubiaceae; genus Rubia; species Rubia tinctorum. Next base: position 15,232 of record JAULKM010148997.1, on the reverse strand, counting down.
GCTTCCACTCGGATCACCACTTCCATCATGTTGCTCACATGTCCCTCCAAAGCCTTAAGTCTTGAGGAAGTTTGAGCTTCCACTTCCTCATTAATCTTGGCTATCCTAGTCAAGTTTGCTAATGTATCCATGATCTCCACGTCTGTCAAACTTAAACCTTCTTCTTTGGTTTGGTTTTGGGGTATGGTGTAAGGTGGTGGGGGATAACTATATTGCTCGTAAGGTTGGTTTTCCGGCTCATTTTTATACCACAAATCTGGATTACCACTCCACTCTGGACTGTCATAATTGTGGTGTGGATATCATTCTTCAGCTTCTTGCCCTTGAAAACCAGCAACTCTGTCCTCATGATAGAACTCTTCATGATACCCTTGGTTTTGAAAACCAAGGGTTCTTTCCTCCTCATAGTGTCTATCCCTAAATATATAGCAAGACTCTGTAGGATGGTTGGAATGACAAATCCTACAAAACCTTGCTCGTTGAGTCTCTCTTCTCATCATGAGTTCCCTTAAGGTGAGATGGTCCATATTTTTTGCTTTTTTCTTCAAAAAGGTCGGAATGATATTGCAAGGATTCTCGATAAAAATTCACCAAGACCTCGAGCAATACATACTCCGAACAAAATAGCCAGAAGGAAAATAAAACAACTAGCTAATATTCAGCCAAATATGTCCAAACACTTAAAAATAAATGCCTATTCCCCGGTAGCAGTGCCAAAATTTGAGAGGTCATCGTCGTACCTCTTCAAGATAAAATTTTTAAGTTCTAAATGCTTACTAAATACAATAAAGTAGATAGTGGCAAGTCGGGGTCGTCCACAGAGAAGAGCGATTTTCCTAAGCGTTCATGCAAATAAGGGTGGATATAAGCCTAGATGTGCATGTACATATATATATATATAATCAAGTAAAGAGGGGGGTTTTGTTGATTGGTTTTTCCTAAGTTATGAATTTAAAGACAAGACAACTAGCAAAGTCAAGTAACTCTGCTAATCATGCAACAAACTAAGAAAAAGGGGTAAAAACTACAAATAACAAAGCCTTGGGGGCAATGGATATCTGCTTCCGAACCTCTTGTCCATCCTTGAATCCACAACCTATTTAGTACTTTAACTACTTGTTGTGAAGATAAATCTTCTACCCTTCTTTGATAGTATTTTACAAGAGTGAATTCGACATCTCTCGCTAAACCTCACTAATGACCTCTTTAGTCGTTCAATGCCTAAAAGTATCTCATTAGTGTCATTAAGTACAAAGAATTAACAAGTTTGGTAACACTTATAAACACTACACCGTGTCTAACCATTGAATCAATTCATACATTTATACAAGATTAGTCAAGAAAGTTCGACGTTCATAAACTTCTCTCATTTGCTACACAAAACAAACATGACAAAGAATTCGACATTATCACATTCATCTAGCATTCATGAAATAATTAACCATATTATAAGCTCTAATTCATGCCCTTGGATTCCATATCAAAGGATAGGAAAATTTGCTACTTTCTCCTAACCCTAATATCCAACCATACAAGCAATTCATATACTCAACCTTGTAAGACCATTAATGCATTCAATAACTAAATTCAAAGCACAATAAATGCACAATAGAGAAAGCATTAAATATATATAGATGATTCTCTAGACCTTGATAAGGAAGCTTCAATCAATTGCTCCCAAGGAGATTACTAGCCTAGATAATGAAAACACAAAACTAATCTACAAAAACTAAGAAAAGAAGAAGAAGAAGAAGAAAACTCGGGTTCTTAGCCAAGAAAATCAGAGGAATAAGAAAGGTTCTGAAGAGAGAGGATAGGGTTTGATATTTATAGTAAAAAAGGATGAAATATTTCTAGCCACCCGTTTGTCACGACTTGCGACAGAGCCCAGATTCAGCATCTAGATTTCTTTCTTCTTCTTGTTTCAAGTCCTCCTCTTCATAAACGTTTCTTTAATCCCTCTAGTCTTCAAGGATCAAAAGAGGGTCTTCAAATCATCAAATATAGTCTTCAAAGTTTTCAAAGTCTTCCAACATTTGCCTTGTCACACAAAATCCCCTAGAAAAGTAATAAAAGCGTAAAGTCGCTCTTAACTAATCTTAGAAAATTTCAGGGCCAAATTCCACATTTAGAGCACAAAAGTGTATAAAAGTGAATCCAAAAAATCTCCCAAAATAACCGTATAAAATGGACACATCATCCGTATGAACTATACATTGATCAAGACATTGACGGTAGGCCACTACATGTAACCAGTGGAGTTTTGCATGTGTTCATCAAACATCATCACTCCATACCAATTACGGAAGGTATTTCAAGGGTTTCTTTGGAGAATCCTTTGGTGATGGGCTCTTCTTTACCAGTTCCAGACGGAGAATACAAGAATGTTGGCCCTGCCCGGGAATGTTCCTTACTTGGCCTCGTAGACTTATATACGCCGATCCTATCAAGGATCTACATTTGAAGGAAACAAGGCCTCCAACACCAACCTGATGAAAAGAATGCCAAAATAGGCCAAATCGACGCCCAAACCGGTGGCCAGAACATAAATCCCTCGAGACATACCTAGCTTTGTATGTGTCCTTTATAACATGCTACAACCCCATGATCGAAACTCATAATATGCATTCTTGGGAAATGAATGTGTATTCGGATGCAGACTAGAAACCATGGCGTTATGGAGCAATTTTGAAGACATGTGGAGATGTTAGCAAATTAATCAAGCGATCATGTCGATCTACAACTTGTGAGTGATTTTATTAATTTTATTTCTAAATTCAATTTCAATTATGTTGAAATAAGTGTACAATGGTTCTTGGTAATATTTCAAACTAACCTCTGCCAAATATTTAATACAATAATGTTATTTATAGATTTTCAAAAAAGATTGGAAACTTGAATAAGACAGAGGAGAGTGGAATTTTGTCTTGCTCGCAAGATGATATCAACAGTGCACGGAATTCATTGGCTAAGCATCTAATTCTAAATCGGTCAGCAGCACTGGGGAATCCCTATATTGGTAGGAGCACTCAAGTTAGATAAACAATTAAACCGTATAAATGTTGGAATAGATTTATAGTGAATTCTATTCATATCTATAGAGTATTGCTTAGTTAGCATTATCTATAGATTTTTATTTAGGTGAAATATACTATCATGTATTGTTTTCAAATTATGGGTGTGTATCGAGGTAGTTTTTGTGCCAGAAATAACAATGATAGAAAATTTTTACCACAACATCATATTGAAATTCTGACTCTGGAATGTATTTTTGTCTCTTCTATTTTCACATTCCATTGGTCAAAATATGTTTTACGAACTTGGAAACATGCGACAGGAATAGGTTTCTGAGTTCGGAAAGAATTTCATGTAGAAAAATGCTCAGCTAATCATTTTTTTTAGATTCGGATCGAAAATGTGACACGAATCCAAAAATTAAATTTCAATTTACAGAGCCACGAAACATGGCTATTGCTAATTTACGAGCTCGTAAATTCATATTTGTACAATATCGAACACTATTGTGAGGTCCAACGAGAGGACAAATATTTCTAAGTTCGAAAATAAATTTAAGGTTGTTTTTAACTGCATTCTATGTCGATGATTAAAGGTGGTTCTAGGAACCGCCTTCTTTTCAGGTTGATTAAAGGTGGAACCTACAAAGACACTTAGAAAGTGCCTTTAAATTTTCAATGGATTGGCCTTTAATAGGCCCATTGTACACTAGTGTTTTCATCATTTGTTTTCTTCAAATGAAGATCATCTTCAATAGATATGCATCTAGTGTGTCACCTAATGGATGACATAGTGTTTTTCTCCCGCATCATTTACCTTACGGATTTTATCAACCAAAATGCTTGATTTGATGATTTGACAGGGTCTAAGAGCAAAAATGTTGAGGTTACAAAAGGAAACAACATGCGACACCATTGAGTCGAGGAGACTATGCACTAGTTACAAGAATTATCATGAAAGAAATGTTTGAGGTTAAAGTGTTTGAAAAAGTTGAGCATAGGATGACGGACTATGAAGCAAGGAATTCTACGGGATATCCTACACCGAATGAGGTTGCCCGATTTGAAAATTAGTTAAAAGGATACAAAAGGCATAGGAAGCCGGAGGGTAAGTTCCACACCAAATATTCAAATGTGGTAGCCCAACAAATTGTAAGTTTAACAACTATTTAGTTAATTTATTATATGTGCAACTGTTCAAGATAATTTTGACCAAAAAAATTAGATTGATTATTGGTAATTTATAGGAGGACTTAAAAAGAAAACAAGAGTCCGGCGAGTTCATCGGAGTTGGAAAGAAAGACATACTAGGTGTAGTGGTAAACAAGAAAGAACATCTAGGTCGGGTCCGGGGAGTCGGTACTCTCGCTACACATAAGGACATCTTGGTCAAACCTCGTCCACCAAAGGTTGATATTTCATCTAGTAGTCAACAAAATGAGATTGATGCTTTTAAGTCCACAGTTGCCCAACTAGTGGCTTATGTTTCGCAAGAATCGAATGGGAGAAAAATGCTACTTGACTTTGAGAGAATCATTGTAAGTTCTAAACCAACAACCTGAACTACCCCTCGAGCTTCATCTCCAACAACCACAACACATGATCACCCAGAGTGTGATGGTAAGCATGTACAACCTTCTCCGACTTCGATAATACCTCTTGTGTTTGACCGACTAAGAACGAAGTTAGTAGAGACCACCCAACGCAACACATAGGTATTAGTAAAGATATTACACTATTCATATTCATATTACTTTACACTTTGTTTTAAATTAGCTAGCCTTCTTGTGAAGGATAATTTCTTGTGGATTATTCTTGCTGAATGTGTTGATGGTGGGAGCCATGTTGTGGCGGAAGGTTAAGTTTACACATCTATATGATTACATCATCATAAGTTGGTCACGAAGAAGAACGTGGTGGTCAATGTCACTAAGAGTCTTGTAGATGGTATAGTTCTTCCAGTCCCAAAGGCCGAGGAAACTATAGTGGAAGAGGCAATGGGAATATTTGTTTTGTGGACCCTTCATTTGGTCTCTATTTTGGAAAACAGTTCCCCAAAGAAGGTATAAAAAAGTAGGTGGTTTTAGTTATGAGTAGAGACAAGTTCCGTACAAAACTTTTTAAATTGATTTCATGTAGATCGAGGCAAGGATAAGTAGCCCAGCCAAATTGGAAAATACATGTAGGGATCTGAAGTCTACAAAATCTTGTGTCTCGAGAGTGAAGTCACTTCCATTCCATCCCTCGAAGGATTGATCTCTAAAGAACATCCACACAATTGTGACACCTCACCCTCCCTCATCTTCGTACAAAATTACCATTGAAGAAGTTGGTATTTTCGGGTACAAGGTAAATCCATTCATCCTGAATGAAGATTTCAAGGCCTTGTTCCATTTCAATAATGTACCTCATCCCGGGATTGACCCGTCCCCTCCCGAGCATCGTTAAACACGATAGGAGGCTTCCAAAAGCTATTAAGGGTCAAAGATCATATTTATATGTTGCTCTCGTTCCTACTAATATACAACTAAGAATGGTAGATAGTGGTGAACATTGGGGTCACCCACGGAGATGTTAGAAATTTAGAAATCAACTAAACACAACTGCGATCGGGTCCTCAATATGACCACATGTTAGGAATAAACAGTGTTGCGTCATTTAGGGGGAGATTCTCAAATATCAACTATAAGCATGCAATCAACAGAATAAAGTATATAAACTAATACTCAGGGAATATTTGCGTAACATGGTCAATGTAATTTTGACCATCGATTTCATATAATATGAAAACTAAACCCTATTCTAGTGTTTGTGTCACGTGGTGCGGACAATTGTCAAAATTTAGCCCTATCTGTCACATAGAGGTGCGAGTATGAAATATTCCATCATCCTTGCCTCCACAACTAGGAGAGTCTAACCACGGCTATGGCTCATTGCACAGGTCTAATTCTCTCCCGTGCAATTAAGTCCCGTGCGGAACACCACGAACGAACTACCCCTAGGCCTACAAAGGAAAAGGAAGTAGTCATCTTACCGATCTTTAGGATGAACAAGATAATTCTAGTTTTCTACCTAATCTATCTACCAATAAACCTTCGGACCTCTTTGGTCAGCTAACTAGATGCATGGTCGACTAGGATGATTAACAATGGTAACCTTCATGCACACGCCCAGTTCCGGACTATCATCACCCTAAGCACATCTAGGTTTCCTTAACCGGGGAGTAGAAATAGTGCAACAACATGAAAGTAGACTTGGTTGTGTGCCAACAAAGTTTGAAAATCATGCAATTCACAATAATATTAAGAACAAGTCAACATAATAATCACAAAACACATAAAAATAGGTTGATCTAGAAATCTCACAAAATAAATATCAACACGTGAATAAAAATAGTATCCCCATGTTAAATACATATTCCCTTATCATTCAACCTAAGCATTTAATTGGATTCAACATCTTTGGGCAAAACAAAAATAAAAAGATCAAAAGAAAAGAACCTAGAGAGAAGGAAAAGTGTTTTCTGTCTCTAGCCTACTATTGAGATCTAAAAATGAGCATTCTCTTAAACCCTAGTAGACAAAGTCCTTATATATAGTAGTAAGGAATTGGGCCTAAAAATAGGCACAAAAGTGACGAAAACCCCTAGCAGCTGCCACTGGCACAGGAGGTGCCTCGTGACACGGCATGTGCCAACCGTGAGAGCCTGGGCTGTGCCAACCGGTCGTGTTGGAATGGGGCACCAGCTCTAGAACTGGTCTTTCCACATTATGCTAGCATGGGCTGTGTCATCTGGCGCACGCTGTCAGCCGGCTCTCGTTTTGCTCCTTCTGATTTGCTTCCCACATCATTTGGCACGCTTCATCGACTGGAACCTCTATTTTCTCTATACCTTAGTGTGCTCTGTGTCATTCTTCACACCCTGTGGGCTGGTCTTTCCATTTGTAACTTGAAACGGTGTAGGCCGTGTAAAATGAAACATCCCGCTCCCATACTTAACCGATTTTTTGAAGTGCAAAGGTGACTAGGAGTGCACGGCCGGCCAAAACGAAGACCCATCATGCTGAAATTTAACACAACCCACCGAGTGGAACAGTCCATGCCAAGCCTTCCTCACACGGCCTGTAATAAGTGGTACGGGTCATTCTAGGTTTTGGTTCAAGTCGGGCTTGTGCCAAAAAACCACCAAGGATAATCTACAAGATCCTCAACTTGGTTGTAACCAAGGATAACTCGAGATTCTCAACTTAGCCACAACTATGGAAAATGCCAAAGGATCCTCAACTTAGTTTCCATTTTCTCTCAATTTCTATCATTTTACCCAGGAGCCCTTTCGGGTTTTCATTCAAGCATTTACACATGTTGAGCTCACCATCTCACCTTTTTCCACACGGGCTCTCATTTTTCCTAGGTTTTCCAACCTAGACCGGCCTAGCCTCTCATTTTTACCTAGGTCTTTTTACCTATCCAGGCTTTCCTTCCCATTTTCGCCTAAGTTAACCTTTCGGGTTTCCAACTTAGCCGGTTATGTTTGTTTTTCAATTTTTTTTCAAAATTTTCAATTTATTTAGCACAAAATGCCCCAAAGTTGGGCTTCATATTACAAAAGATAGTAAAAATGAAAAAGTTACACCACCAAAATGTTCAAAACACACCCTAAAATTCAACTACATGAAGGTCCCCCACACTAAACAACTAGAAAGTTCAACATCCAAATGGGGGAAATATCGAACAAGGAAAAATATAGTCATCACAACAGTAACCATAAGCTAAGACAGAAACAAAGGAGATGCTAACATGAAGGTGTTCCAACTCCCCTCCCCCCTTCCCCCTCCCCCCCTAACAAACTCACACTCACACTCACACTCACACACAATTAGTTAATGCATTGTCCCAATGCATATAACCAAGTGAAAGGTTGGAAACACCAGAGAATGCTCAATGTCACCTCCAGCATCTGGCCTCGTGCCTCTGCCCACTCGAATCTGGATTATCACTGATCTCTCTAATGAAATCCCGCAAGAGTCCAATATCCTCTGTCAAGTGAACAGACCTCAACCTTATCAAATCTCTCTTCTATGTCCTACTCATGATGATTCAACTGCATGCCAAGCCTGTGAATGTCATGCCTGACCCCGAAGATGGAGTTCCCTAAGGATTGTCCCCAATACAGTCAATGTGGCTGATGAGTTGATATAGGATATGAAAAAAGCTGACTTAAAGCCCGAGGACTCGTGCTCCCGGAAAGTGGCTATACATCGTATGATTTCAGGGTAGACTTGCATGCGGGGAGTGGCCCGATACAATGAGCCTAGAGGGCTCGGGGCTCGGGCCAGGTGGGGTCCACGGCTAGACTATGTAAAATCATCATAATAGGAAGGGATGTTGTGCTTGTGAGAGTTTCTAGCGCCATGCTCTATAGAATGATATGGCCCCACATGAATTATAAATAGCCTCTAATGAGGGGGTGATCTTCCAAATACCTGTCTAAAAGTAGGCGATGGCGTTATAGGGTGCTCAATAGGCGGTGGTGGCATCACCTGTGGGAATGCCAGCTATGGCGGGGCAACCTGCTGCTCAATGGGCACAAACCATGGTGAATGCACTGCGATTGTCCTCGTCCTCCTCCTCAGTGTCATACTCATTTCCCAGGTAGTGATCACTAAAAACCACCTATGAATCTACAATTTGGCTCGATGATAAGGTGTTGTAATTTGAACTTCTTGTTCAGAGCCATCCTCGAACGCTGGGGAAACTTCATGAACTTATTGCCCTTGTACAACCAGGGGATAGTGCCATAATCCTACAATATAAGGTTCACCTCATCCATGACAGGTAGAGTGAGTGTAAACGGAGTTTGTGGGTATGTCATCATCTCATCATTCACCGGAAGGCCGTAGTAATACCTCTAATAGCTAACTTCCTAGTGCGGGACGGTGCCGTGAAAAGCTCAATGCAGTGAGTGACAAAATCTTCTTGAAGTTTGGGATAAGCTCTACGCGTGCAGATAGACCAAAGATCATGCAATCTCTCTCGGTGGTAGTGGTGGCCTCCCCATGACAACCGACTTCCACGGTCAAAGCCTGGATACATACCTTAGTGCCAGATGCACTATGTCACTGTTCTTGCTCTCCTTCTCCCTCAGTGGGCGGGTGATGGTAGCCCAAAATGCATAAAAACCATATCCGGCATCCTCTCATTGTAAACCTCCACATTTCCCTGGAGCTTCCATTTGAATAATTCCGCTAACTGAGCATAAGTCTTGCCCCGCAGAAAATCTCCCATATGGAATCTAATAGATCTATCCATCTTCATGTTGCTCTTCTTGGAAATAGTAGACAGAAACTCTAGGGTGTACCTAGTATATGAAGGGTTTGACATAGTGGTCAATTCCTTCATGCCAATCCTACCTACTAGGACCCTGACATGTTTGTAGAGTTCAAGACCATTGAGGGTCTCTTCATCCACAAGTTTGTCCCTTGAATAGGGCACCCAACTAGGTAGCCCCACCTTTCCTTCTAATACCAAGAGAGAGAGGTCAATCACATAAATGGTACACTAGGTTCTCCTCTCTATCTACGAGCCATTATAGTTGTACAAAAGTATAGCACAAACACAGACATATTCTAGCAGAGTTTTTCAAGCAAAATCACAACGAACACTCCAGAGCACAGAATACTATCAACCACAATAAACATCAAAAAATTTAAGCATGCAAACCCCACACCACAAGAATTTCACAACTTCTAATTATTCAAAAGAACAAAAATTTGACCAAGTACCGTTGGTGATGTTTGCTCGAGGAATGTGCAAAATCTATCCTGGGATAGGTCAAAGTAACTCCAATCACCCGGAATGGACAAAAAAATTGAGTTCTTTGGGAGAAAAACTTAATTCTAGCCGAGATATTCTTCAATGTTTTGGCCAAATTTGTGAGGTTTCTGAGGCTAAGGTTTAGTGGGTTGGATAGAGCTTGGAAAGAAGAAAATTTTGATACCAAATGGGGGTAAATCTGGTGTGGGAGGGCTTGGAACGGGGGGATTATATAGGGGAGTAGATTAGGTTTTATTGGGTGAAGGGGGAGGCAACACAGATCCATAGGAGGGATTCGTGCCAACACATGGTAGTGCCACGTTGGAGGGGTTTTGTTCTGTGAGGAGGTGGAACAAGCCAACCTCATTCTAGTATTTGTGTGGCACCCTCGTGGCAGGTGCATCATTCTTGTGCCAATGGCCTTGGCACTGCCCGTATTGCAAGGGCACGGCCCGTGCCAAGCCTTGACACGAGACATCTCTAATTTTTTTTTCCAAAATTTTTTCTTCCATACTTGCACCCAAAAACACCAAAACCAAGAGCAACATTATTGCAAATAAAATAGATGACTGGATTTTTTCGAAAAAAACACCAAAAATTTACACACTCCCAAAATTTCAAAAGTAAATATTTTTAAAAGGAAACTATAACATAAAAGCAACATATTTTTATTTTCATCCTCACAACTTATTATTTCATCCATTTTTGAAAATTTAATAAGAATTGTTTGATGGGTCACCGAAATCACCAACCTTGACACAACCAACAACCACGTCCTTGTGGATGGGTCTCCATATTACCTTAAGCTTACCCTTAATCTTTAGTGAGACATACCAAACATGCCCATGTTTCTCAATTATAGATACATTCTTGTTGGTTTTGGGAATCGGAAGGGGCTTAGGAGTGATTAATTCCTTAACCCACTTCTTTTTCCTCTGCAAGAAAGTGTGCAATATTGGAGGCAAAGCATCTTTAATCGCACCAAAAGAGACATGTTCATCAAAAATCTTATCATTATGTGGTTCATTCATACAAGATATAGCATGCAAGGTTTCAATGTTGGATAACACCTCTTTATCCTCAAGAATCTCATTAAGACATTTAACATTATCAACCACGCAAGATTCATCACGTTCACCATGTTCCTCATACAAGGTTATGTCTTTACTGACAACAGAGGAATTAGGTGAATCATGTTTAGACTTATAACTATCAAAACAAATTCTATCCATGTCATCCTCCAAGGTTAGTGTTTCTGAATGAACATCAATCATAGTCCTTGTTGTTTTAAGAAAAGATCTCCCCAATAAAATTGAGGGTGCACCACCATCGTTCGCTACATCAAGGACATAGAAGTCCGTTGGAAATACAAAATTTCCCACTCAGACTATCACATCCTTCACTAGTCTAAGAGGACTAGCTAGGGATTGATCGGCCATTTGGACGATTACCCTAGTCTCTTTAAGTTCACCTATTTTTAGGTTCTCATAAATGCACGAAAGAATGACATTAATAGAAGCTCCTAGATCAATCATAGAATTTTTCACTAATTTACCACCTAAAGAAATAGGAATTGAAAACATGCCGGGGTCATCACATTTTGTAGGCAATTTTCTATGATTAAGAGTAGCAACTCCTCCTATTTTTACTTTACCTATTTTCTTAAGAGTTCTTCAATCTTTCTCCTTGTGCGCTTCACAAAGACGTCATGTTTCTTAGCCACTTAAGAGATTGCTTCAAGGAATGAATTGTAAAGTGAGGCATTGTTGATTGAAGGCCCTTATCCCTGAAGTTAAGGTTGAGGTAGAGCTTGTCCGCCTCGGTTGTACCCTTGCATTTGGTTCTCCTCACGCCAACGAAAGTTGGGGTGATCACGGTACCTTGGTTTGAAGGTATTTGCATAGGGATCTTGCCTTTTTCCTCCTTGTTTCCCACGGAACCCTTGTTGTTTCCCCGTAGAAAACTATGGCCTATTTCTATAATTGTTAAAATCCAACGCCTTAACTTCCTCAAAGTCCTCCACCACTTGCGGGCACACATCTATGTGATGATCAAGATTTAAAAAACCGCACATTTTTTCTTGATTGAATACCATTTTCATGAATTTTTTCATCACGGAGGCAAGATTTTGGACTTGCTCCTCCAACTTCAGGGATTGAGATGGTTCATCAACGTGCTTCACCCTAGACCTTGTACCAAATTACCTTGTTCTGTTTTCCATCTCCTCGAAGAGTGATATCGACTCCCTTAGGCTCTTGTTAGTGATTGAACCGTTGCAAGTAGAGTTCACCATACGCATGTCATCATTGTACAACCCTTCGAAGGAATAGTAAACCAAGTCTCCCTTCTTGAATGGATGATATAGAAAAATGGCCAACAATATCTTGACCCTTTCCAACACTCGCAGAGGGACTCATTGTCAAACTGAGAGATGTTGGAGAGTTGCTTCTTCAACCCCACAGACTTTGAAGCTGGGAAGTATTTATTTAGAAATCTACGCTTCATATCCATCCATGAGGTGATACAACCAGGCGGTAGATAGTATAACCAACAATTGGCCGAATCTCAAAGTGATAAAAGGAATGCTTTTAGATTGTAGTCGTCCTCCAAAACACCTGTCGGCTTCATGTTAGTACAAACTAGGTGGAATTCCGAAAGATGCTTGTTTGGATCTTCTCCAGCATCCCATGAAAAGTCGGCAAGCAATGGATCATGCCGCTCTTAAGTTCACATGTCACATTGGGTGGAAATGGTGGGAAAATGATATAAAGAGGTTGATTCTCCAAGTTTGGAACCATAGACTCTCTCAAAGTGCTGTTATTCTCCGCCATTTCTTATTTCTCTACAGCGGCCGAAAATGGTTCTTGTGGAACTTCAGGCCAAAATCTCCTCTTCCTTCTTCTCCTACTACCTGTGTAATCCGCTGGACTAGGTAAAAATCCCACGTTCTTGGCCCGGGTATATACCATAAACCGGGAATAAAAAATGGCCACCTTAAATTAACACTATCAAAAGGGGTTAGAAGTAAACGAAAACTAGTAAGAAATCTCAACAGCAAAAACCAACAAAAAACCATAACAACACTACTTACTCAACCAACACATTATGCAAATTAACTACTAGACCTTTAAACTAACGTCCCCGGCAACGGCGCCAAAATTTAAATCGCCCCTTACCGAGCATTATTAAACACGAGAGGAGGCTGCCAAAAGATACTAAGGTTCAAAGATAAGATTTATATGTTGCTCTCATTCCTACTACTATACTACCAAGAATGGTAGATAGTGGCAAGCACCGGGGTCATCCACAAAGATGTTAGGAATCTAATAATCAAATAAATACAACCGTGGTCGGGTCGTCAATGTGACCATGTGTTAGGAATAAACATTGTTGTGAAAATACTCATTTGGGGGGGGGAGGTTTCAACTATCAAATGCAAGCATGCAATCAACGGAATAAACTATGTAAACTAGCACTCGGGGAATATTCGAGTAACATGGTCAATGTCATTTTGATCATCAATTTCATCAAATACAAGAACTAAACCTTATTCTATTTTTTGTGTCACGTGGTGCGAACAATGGTCAAAACTTCCCCCTATCTGTCACATAGAGGTGTGTGTATAAAATCTTCCATAACCTTTGCCTCTGCAACTAGAAGAGTGCTCATTACGCATGTGTGATTCTCTCCCGTGCGATTAAGTCCCAGACGGAATACCAAGAATGAAATACCCCCAAGCCTACAAATGCAAAGGAAGTAGTCATCTTATCGATGGCTCTAGGATCAACAGGATAATCCTAGTTTTCTACCTAATCTATCTCTACCTACAACCCTTCGGACCTCTTTGGTCGGCTAACTAGATGCATGGTTAATCGTGACAATTAACAATGGTAAACTTTGTGCATTGGCCCAGTTTTGGACTATCGTCACCCCAAGCGCATCTAGGTTCGCTTAACCGAGGAGTAGCAATAGTGCATCAACATGAAATTAGACTTGTATGCGTGCAAAAAACTGTGACAATCATGAAATTCATAACAATATTAAGAACAAGCCAACATAATAATCACAAAACACATAGAAATAGGTAGATCTAGAAATCTCATAATATAAACATCAACACATGAATACAAATATTATCCCCAAGTGAAATCCCTACTCCCTAAGCATTGAACCTAAGTAATTCATTTGATTTAACACCTTTGGGCAAAAGAAAATAAAAACATGAAAATAAAATAACCTAGAGAGAAGGAAGAGTGTTTTCTCTCTCTAGACTACTATTGAGATCTAAAAAAGAGCATTCCCTCAAACGCTATTAGAGAAAGGTCCATATGTATAGTAGTAGGGAATTTGGCCTAAAAATAGGCCCAAAAGTGGCCAAAAACCATAACAGCCACCACTGACGCGGGGGATGCCTCTTGACATGGTCCATGGCGGCCAAGAGAGCCTCATGTCGGGGTGGGATGATGGCCTTGGAAAGGGCCTCGTGCTGGTATAGGATGATGGCCTTGGTACGAGCTGTTCCACCTCATGCTGGCGTGACTCGCGTCATCCGGCATGACTCGTCGGCCGGCTCTTCATTTTTCTCCTTCTAATGCACGTCCCACGCTATTTGACATGCCCCATCAGCTGGAATCTCCACTTACTTAATATCTTGGAGCACCCTGTGTCATTCTTCACACCACGTGAGCTGATCTTGGTATTTGTGACTTGAAATAGCGCAAGACGTGTAAAACGGAACATCCCACTCCTATACTTAGCTTATTTTTTGAAGAAAAAAGGTGACTTAGAGTGCATGGCCAGCCGAAAAGGGGACTCCTTGTGCTGGAATTTAACACGGACCATGACAGGTGTTGCGGGTCATGCCAAGCCTCCCTGACATGGGCCGTGACAAGTGGTAGAGGAAGTGCTAGCTTTTGGATCGTGCTAGGCTTGTGCGGTCCATGCCGACCGTGGCTGGTTCAGTTGGCTAGCTTCTTTGCTCCACTATGGGTGGACCATTGGTCTAATTTGGGAGGTCCTGTAGTCAGTTTTATAGTGCTCGAGAAGAAGAATCAAATGATGACATTTTCAATGGTTGATTCTTCTGGGACTTTTCTCAGAACTCTATGCAACCTCGAACAATGATCCCTCAGTTTCTTCCTTACCTTCTTGAACTTTGAATCCGCCTTTCTTGGTCTCAATTCTATCTACTAACATGCTTTGAAGTCTGTGGCTTTCCATCTACTACAATCCTTGTGAATGGCCTTCGATATTTTCTACCATCCTTGCGAATAAAGTTTGATATCTTCCATCATCCTTACGACTTGCCTTTAAATATCTACTATCACACTCGCGGATGGCCTTCTACAAAAGATAATGAAAAAGCACTCACGAGCAACCTACTAATGAGATAAAGGAGTAATATC
>JAULKM010148987.1:0-17456 GCA_032355605.1 Rubia tinctorum | reverse complement strand
GGGGCGGGGGGGTGGGGGGGAAACTCTAGCAGGGGGGATGTGGGGAGGGGAGGGGGGCAGCGCCGACATTAGCGGGGGGAGAGCATGAGAAGCGGTGGTAGGCACTGGTGTGGGTTTCGTGGTGTAGATGCCTCTGAAATCCAGATTCTGAGGTCGTGGCAGAGGTGAGGTCGTACTGGGGAAGAAGATATGGCTGGAGCGGTGAAACCAAAATCTAGTTGGAAATTAAGGTTAATGGACCGGCCGCCGCCAGCAGCGGCAGAGCGGCAGAGTTTTGGGGGTGGAGATCCGGCGATGGTGGTGCTGGGGTGGTTTTGAATATGAAGAAGAAGACTTTTAGGGTATTATTATCATTACATTTTTAGTTTTAGCACTAGGGGTATTTTAGTCTTTTTTTAATTAAGTCAATGCCAGAAAATACCAAGTCAACATCGAAATAGTGCCAAAAGGTTATATCAGCACATTTTATGCAAAATTTAAGTTTAAAATTGCACTTTCGGATTATACAGGGTTATATTAGCACTTTTGAACAATAATAGGGTTATAATTGTATTTTGCCCAATAATTTTTAAAGTAAACACTACTGCAGGAACGTCCCTATAGCACTGGTTTTTTGGTACATAGGTACCGGTATATCATGCCCCTGGACTACCGGTGCCCAAGTATGGTGGTGCAGAAACGTAGTTACAAAGGCACCGGTAGTATATACCGGTGCTAAAAATCTACATTCCAACACCTCCCTACTTAGGCACCGGTCGGAATACCGGTACCTATGCTCATTTGTACCACTGCTAGTAAATAAGTGATCAATAATAATAAAAAATTGGCCGATGAGAATAAACTCACCGGCCGGAATATGAAACCCAGGTATTCATGAAGAACAATAGGACGAACAAAATAGAAACTAACCAAAATTTCATGTAAGATAACTGGAAAATTCATAACCACAACTTTGAAATTCATTACATATATCTGAAAATACATAACAACCCACAATTCATGAAACAAACTAGACCTAAATATAGATTAACAACATCAATTATTATAAACACTAGAACATAATCTCTATAAACCCTAAATAGCATCAAAGAACTAGAACCTTAAAAGTGAGGTCAGAAACAAGGGCAGAGGCGCTACGCTATGGTGGCGCTGAGAGCTGAGGGGCCACAGATCTGAGCTTTACCCGATAATTTTGGTGGAGCTCGTCGAGATGGCTTCGAGGAGTTGGTGCGGGGAGATGGTGTTGAGGCTGGTTTGAGAGACGGCGTCGAGGATGGTGCATCACGGAGATGGCGGAGAGGGGGTCGTCGTCGGCGTTGAAGCCTTCAAAGTAGGGCTAGGCGGCGACGGAGATGGAGAGGTGGTGGAGGAGGAGAGAGAGGATGGAGAGGAGGTAGAGGAAATGAGGGTGGGTTAGATTTAGGCTTTCATATTTAGTTTATATAGACAAAGATTAATGATTGAGATTAAATCAACGAAAGAAATCAATAGTTCATATGAAACCAAGTTGGACTCATTTTTTTAAATACCTAGCACTAGTACCTGAAAAAAAAATCGGTGCCCAAAATGGTTGATACCGGTGCTTATGTATATGAAAAGAAGCTGCTTAAGGCTGCTTTACATGGATTTTAAAAAAAACATGAATCCGAGAGCAAATATGAGAAATTTTTTTCTAAGTATGGAGTACTAGTACAAAAATTGGTGCCAAAATGGTTCATACCGGTGCTATGTATATGGAAAGTAGCTGCTTAAGGCTACTTTACCGTGCTTTTTAAAAATAAAACATGAACCCGAGAGCAAATCTAAGTTATTTTAAGTATGGAGCATCAGTACAAAAACCGGTGCCAAAATGTCCCATACCTGTGCTTTGTATATGAAAAACAGCTTTTTAGGGCTACTGTAAATATCGTACATTTATTATTTTTAGACACGAGAGCAAACATGGAAAAAATCTAAGTATGTAGCACCTGCACTAATACCGGTGACCAAATAACTCATACCGGTGCTAAGTACAATATTTCAAAATTTTAAACAATCCTTCCAAATTATGAATGAAAATTCAGGAAATTCATTCCCGCCATAACTTAGCTCCGGTATGAATGAAAACAATGCCAGTAGTAGTATTATTTTATCTCTAGGTTAATTTTTTAAATTTTACTATTAGATCCATATAAGAAATTTGGAGGCGGTGAATATCAAAATTGAAGACACCAAAATGCAATTAAATAAGAGACAATTGTGTCTTTGAAATTCTAGGTACAGTGGGTGAACGGAAGAGCCTCAAATATATTTATGAAAAATTGCGCTATGGCCTAAAAATTTGTTACGACATCATCCTTCCCTTCAAAATACACGATTTTTTTTATTCTTGCATAAATATAGAAATAGAAAATAAATGATTTTTTAAATGAAATTTTGAAAAGCGCTAGTACACATTCTAGAGTAAATTAGAGTTGATTAACTAGAAGTAAGAAAGGAAATCGGAAAGAACTATGGATATGTTGTTGTGCCCGAATGTTGATAAATATTTTATTAGACTTGGAAAATGCAACGGGGGTGCATAGTGTAGCATCATGTTCGAGCGGATTTCAATTTGGAGTTACGAGTAAAGTTTTTACGTTTTGCACTTAGGTCCCTCCAAGAAAGTTGGAGTTGTTGAATCACAAATTTGGCGATAACAAAATGCATTTCGATAGTATACGATTGCAAAATTGCGATTTCACCATGTATGGGTGAACGGAAGGGTCTCGAAAATCAACGTTGATTACTTCTACACAGTCTTGGAAAATTACACTATGACCCAAAATTGTATTATCCCATTATCCATTATTTCAAACTGCATGATTTTTATTATTCTTGCCTAAATATATAAATATAAAATAAATTATATTTTTGGTGAAATGTTGGAAAGCGCTAGTACATGTTCTTGCGTAACTCATCCCATAAAGCCATTCAAAGAGTAAATCAAACCATAAACCTTTTTTTATAAAATAAAATTCTATGTATCGAGCACCGGTAATACTACCGGTGCTATTCATCAACATACCGGTGCTGAATATTTTTCCACCAAAATTTTACCCGCCAAAATTACTATTCCGGTCATAGACACCTGTATTAGCACGGGTATATGTCATTCATCCAAAACCGGTGCTGGAATATATTAAACTGAGACAAGTATTCTTTAAATCCACCGGTATCTAGCATCGGTATTCAGTGTACCGGTGTTGAATCTATTCATAGGCACCGATATTTAGTGTACCGGTGTTGGATTTATTCATAGGCACCGATATTTTGGTTCATTTAATAGATTACCAGTGCCTATAAAATTCCTAGCACCGGTATTTCTTTCCTCACACTGACATGCCGGTGCCTATGTACCTATTTTTCAGTAGTGAAAAACGACCCTAACTACTCTACATAAGTGCAAATATAACCCTAGAGATTATATTCCGGCATTGCCTGACCATTTTCGGGCATTGACTGACCAAAAATGACCAAATATCTCTTTCAACCTAATACAAAAATTTGAAGACCAAAACGCCCTTCCCATCGCTGTTCTGCAACCACAACCACTACGCCACCACCTTCGTCGCCACCGTCGCCACTCCACCTCCGCCATCACCACTCCACCTCCGCCGTCACCACTCCACCTCCGCCGCTACCACTACACCTTCGTCACCGCCACTCCACCTTCACATGCGTCACTACACCTTCATTGGGGCCACTGCTCTACTTCTACTACCACCTCCTCCGCTGCTAGGGTTTTTCCTTCCCGACCTCACTCCCCCCACCCCCGACCGATCACCCAACAACCCTGCCGTCACATCGCCACCTCCGGCTGTCACATCACCACCTCTCACCACCATTAAGACCCAATCAACACACTACATCAAACCCTTCCCTTGCCACCTATCTGACCCATCACCACACCACATCAAACCCTCCCCCCACCACTAGGGTTCTACATCCCCCGTCGCGCCTCTGTCACCCTTTAGATGCTCTGATCCATCGTTCCTCTTTGCCCCGTTTCCCATCAGCCTCAATGACGGGAAAAATGATGATAAAGGCAAGAAGGAGAAGAAATTCGAGCTACCAGGTGAGGCAGAAGCCCTAGGAGGAGAAAACAGAGGAGGATCAATACAAAGGTTATTAATAACGAGTTCTGAAAGGAGAAATGCGACCATTGATCAAATAAAGAAGAATCAATTAGGGTTAGGGGGTTTTGGGGTCAAAATAGTAAATTCATTTTATTGCTTTTTTTCCTGAGGGTAAAATCAATTTTTCACTCAATTCCAGCCTAAATCTGCCGGAAAGGGTTATATTTGCACATACGCTAACTATCTAGGGTTACATTTTCAATTTCAATTATCAAAAGGTATTTTATGTGAATTAGGTAGGGTTATATATGCACTTAGCTATTTTAAAAATAGAATTAAGAAAATATGCATCTTAGGTATTCCCTCTATCTGACGCAAAATTTCCACATATTTTTTTTTACATTATTCTCTATCAAAATTTCACTACATATTTAAATAGACATGTGAAAAATAATATTATCGTATGTGATATTGTTGAATTCATCGTAACAAATAGTTTCTAATTATCAACTTTTATTTGTCATTATTATAAGTAGTTGAACATTTTAAATGTCAAATATTCTTGAATGTAGAAGTGACTTCTCATTTATTAGGTTTTAGATTATTGAGATAATAAATAGAGTACATAAAGGGTATAAATGTAAATATCACAACCGTAATCTTGTCTCTAGAATATTCTATTCTAACACCCCCTCAAGAGAAGCGTCGAATGCTCATAGATGCAAAACATAGACTTGATAAACTCATACAAAGGATGACACAGTCAATGTAATTGTGTTTCGCCCGCTAAACAAAGATGGCACTGTTGTTATCACAAAGCATAAGTGGGGGAACTAGAGAGAGGGAATCGAAGATCACATGGTAGATGAGAAAAAAACAACTTCCATTGTGGTATTAGTCAAGGCATGATACTCAGATTCAATGCTAGAATGAGAAACCATAGGTTGCTTCTTAAAACTCCAGGAAACAAGATTGCCGCTCAGAAAGACAGCAGACCCAAAGGTCGAATGACGAGTCTCGAGACAACGCGCCCAATCTGCATCGGAGTAGGTCAACACCTCAAAAATGTGATTCGAGTGAAAAGACAAACCATAGTGCAAAGTACAACGAATATAGCAGAGAATACGAGTAACTGCGGTAAATTGATCATCCTGAGTTTCTTGAAAGTACTAACTAATTGAATTTACCGAAAATGCAATGTCTGGGCGAGTGATAGTGAGATACTGAAGAGCACTAACCAAAGATCGATAAAGAGTGGGATTGTTAAACTTCACACTGGTACCACTATGAAGCTGAGACTGTGGAAGAAACAGCGTCGAGATGGTAACAACATCGGTTATCCCAGCTTACTGATATCACGAGCATAGTTGGCCTGACCCAACAACAAACTTGGTGGAGTGGACTCCACCTCTAAGCTAAGAAAATAATGCAAAAAAACCCAAGTTCTCAATGGAAAACTTCTTATCATTCCGATTAATGAACTGACAAATTTCTGAGAAGTCGTTTCCAGTAAGGATAATTCCGTCCACCTAACTAAGAGATATAAGATGGTAGTACCTTTAGAAAAGACAAATAGAGACAGGTTTGCCGAATTGCAAAGAAAACCAAGTTGTCGTAGGTAAGTGCTGAACCACTAGTATCAAGCACAGGGAGCTTACTTCAAGCCATAAATAGCTTTCCACAGGCAACAGACATAATCGGAATGTGTAATGTCCTTGTAATTAATCGCTTGAGCCATATAGATTGGAGCATCAAACATACCATTGAGAAAAACATTCTTGACATATAGCTAATGAAGAGGGCATCAGCGTATTGTGGCAATGGAAAGAACAGTGCTAATCGTAGATGCCTTCATCACAAGGCTAAAAGTGTGATCAAAATTGAACCTTGGAATCAGAGAGAAACCATGTTTCACAAGTCGAGTCTTGTTGTGATCAATACTGCCATCAGACCGATACTTGATACGAAAAACCCTTTTGGAGCCAATAACATTCACCTACGAAGGGCAAGGCACCAAATCCCAAGCATGCTTGTGGCGAAAAGCAGCCATTTCATCTTCCATGGCCGGAATCCAGCGAGGATCTTGAAGATCCACACAATAGTCATGAGTCTGAGCAACTAGAGCAGGCAAAAAACCAGACACTTCATAATCTAAGAAACATCAAGGACGCCGAGAACCATCCATCGTCCTAGGGGTCATCTGGTGAGTGCAAGAAGGGGGAGTTTTGCCGGGATTTCTGATGAACTGTAAGAGTTTTACCACCGGAGAAGTGTTGGAAAATGACCGGGAAGTGGCCAGCGACGTGAAGTTGACCAAAGAAAAAGAAAAAAAATGTAATTTTTTGAGAAGAGATAAGCAGGATACTATCACTGATCTAATACCATGTAAAAGTTAATTCCATTGATTAAGGTTTAGATTATTCACAAAATAAACAGAAAAACCCCTCCATCCCAGCACAAATTGCATACTTACTTTTTTGGACACTGTTCTCTATCAACGTTTGGCCACATTTTAAATAGAGATATGAGTAACACTATTATCGTATGCGATATAGTTGAATTCTTCGTAATCATACGTAATAGTTAAACATATTAACGATCAAACATGTTTCTTGAACAGTGTGATAGTGATTCCGTGCAATTTTAGCTGGGACGGAGGGAGTATATAAAAAGTATAAATGTAAAAGTATCAAAACCCTAATCTAGTCTCTAGAATCTTCTATTCTAACATTGAATTGTGTGGAATTATGGAAGGGAAATTTAGCCTTAGCCGAATGGAGTGATATAAGAATTATTAAGCGAGCTCTTAGACCAAGAGCAATGATAGAAACCGCTAGCGATTTTTTACCAATTAAACGTATTATTTTTCTCATTTACTCTCTTCCACTCATTCTAAGAAATAGCTTAAGAAACTACCATTTTTTTTCTCCACAATGGTGAGAAACCATTTTCTACTATTCATGAACCCCCACTTGATTTTCTCTATCATACTCATTAATTTTACCATTAACATTTAATTAAATTAAATTTGTCCACCCAAAATAAATTGAATGTGAAATTTAAAATTGTACATTCAAAATTTGTCCAACGTTTAATATAATAATATTTTCATTTTAATTTTTTTTTCAAAAACTATTAAATATTTTGTGAATATAAGTTTTTTCTAGAATTTTTTTAATTACATATTTTTTTATACATATTTTAATATAATATTACAAATTTTAAAAAATTAATATTTAAAAAAAAGAAAGGGTGGAACACGTTGCCCAATCAGAGGACACCGAGTTTCCATCCATTAAAACAAAAAAAATGGTCAGCTATTAGTGGGACATGTGGGCCAATAAATGGTTGACACGTGTCCCAATCTGTGACAAAATAAAGGGGTCACTTCCAGCGGCCCCAACCCCCCTGACGCACGGCCCTCAACCGGTTCCTTAACTGATTTCTTACCAAAGAAATCGTCATGGAAATCACCACTGTAGGTGTTTTCAATTTGTAGAATGATTTCTTAAAAGCTAAATTGTTATTTTGGTCCCCTACATACCATCTTTTGGTCTCTTACAGCAAAACCACATTTTTTAGTACCCTACAAATTCAAAGTAAAATTTTCGTTCCCCGAAACCAGATTCTAGCTAGTTTTCTGGTAATCCGGTATTGTTTCGGATATAGCCAGGGGTATTTTTGTAATTTATAATTAAAAACATTTTCAATTAAAATTTTCTTCTTCTACTCCGCCAACAAATTTCGGCCACTCCGCCAATAGATTCCGCTGCCGCTACCCCTTTTCTTTTTCCACTCCGCCAACAGATTCCGGCCACTCCGTCAACAGATTCCGGCCACTCCGTCAACAGATTTCTCCGCCGTTACCCCTTATCTTCTTCCACTCCGCCAACAGATTCCGGCCACCACCACCACCACTACTTCCTGCAGCCAACTACCACTGCCAACCATCATGCTCTTGTGGATGCGCCTCTTTTTTGCCGCCGTGAAATCCACCCACAAGCACATACCCCCAACCGTACCACCACACATTCTCCACCATTTATTTCTCAATTACGTTCATAACCAACCAGAAATGACCCCCACCGACGCCCACCCCCCGCCACCACCCCACCTTGCAACAACCTAGACCTCCACCATCCCAGCCGGCAATGGCAACCATGAATTGACATTCCACGATTTCCTCAGCCACAGACCGAAGATTTGCTCCCCCTAAATTTCTTCCGCGATGGGAAGAAGATGCATGTGCTCCCACTCGACGATGCCATGAAACTCCACTAGTAGCTAGGGTTCCCGGGGCCGCACAGTCATCAAGTTCCTCCGCTGCCACCCACTTATCTTTTCCATCTACTGCCACGTTGATGACAAAATGTGGTTAGAGTTTAGCGATTTCGAAGAAAAATTGATCCTCGAAGAGCGGGAGATCTCATGAATGAAATGGAGTCCTGGAGAGTGGATCGATTTGCTTCGCAGGAAATCAATTGCTCCGCCGAGGAAGCCCTTTAATGCCAACTGAAAGAAGAACTGGGTAACCGGAGGGGTAGCTGCGAAGTGGAATAAGAAAAAGGGTAGCGGCTCCAGGAGTGGTTCGGTATGAGTGGTTGTGGTGGTCGGAGACAGGTGGTGAAGTGGAAGAAGAAAAGCGGTAGCGGCGGGGGGAATAATGGAGCGGCTTAGTGAGTGGAAGAAGAAATAGGGAACGACGAGGAGATGGGAAATGGAAAGAAAAAAAGATGATTTTTTTAATAAGTGAAATTACGAAAATAGCCTAACTATATCGGAAATAATATTCGTTTGGGGACCAAAGGATGAAAACTAACTGAAAACCAGCTGGAATCTGGTTGTGGGGACCGAGAATTTCACTTTGAATTTGTGGGTACTAAAAAACGTGATTTTGCTATAAGGGCCAAAAGATGGTATTTAGTGGACCAACAAAATAATTTAGTCTTTATTAAAACTAAGAAACCACCATTGCCCATACTCTCAACCTCCTGCTTTGTTGTCATCTCTGGGAGAACGCCTCCGTATCCCAAGTTGAGTTAATAAGGGTGTAAATGTAAAAGGTTCAAGAGTGATGAGGCGGAAATGAGAATCTTAAAAACCTCAAGGACGGCAAGGAAACGTGAGCGTGAGTTCTAGTGTGGGAGGGCAAGCCACTCATGAGTTTTATGACGCATAACAAGAGGTATAAACTCGAATGCTACTTTTCCCCAGTTTTCACTCCAAAAAGTGCTCAAGCCTTCAAACCACATCTCTCTCACTCTCTCTCACACACTCACCTACTCAGTGTGATCAGAAACCAGAGTACATTGCAGTGAGAAAGCAGAAAAGTAGACAAGAAAACAAAAGAAAAGTAAAACCAGCTGCCCCGTATAAATAATAAATATATAATAATAACAGCAGCTGAAAGCAACAACTCAAACACGATTATAAACTCGAACAAACAATAAAACCAAAGTCTTTCTCCGTCTCTCTCACTATCCTTTTCTCTTCATTACTCTGATCTTTCTTTTTTTTGCATATGCTCTTTTTCTTTGATTATATTGGCCGGATCCGATGCAGAAAGATCTGGAGGCCTTTGTGCTTGATGCAGAGCTGTTTTGAAGTATTGCAGAAAGACTGCGGTTTTCTTTTTTTGTGGAATTTGTAGAACACTAGGTAATTTATGTCTCCCATCAGCCACTAGTTTGTGTGGTTTTCTGTGTGCATGTGTGTGAGAGAGAGAGGGAGTTTGTAGAAATCTATGTGGGATTTTCTATCCTTTCTTGGTTTTGTGAAATTCATCAGTTTTCTATGCATGAGTATGGGATGGTAAGAATATTTACACCTACTCATCATACTTTAGACAACATTTCTGGGTTCAATAAATATTAACGGGAAAAAATAACATGGAACGTAAAGGGGGTGTGTTGTGAATCTTGTGACGGTGATTTGAGGTTTACAGCTGGTGACTTTATGCTCTAAAGCGAAAAAAGAAGTAAATTTGTTTTGTTCGTTTGCAGTTCAAATTTAGTTCAGATAATCCACACCCCTTGTGTTTGCTTTTTAGGTGGGTAAGTGAAGAAGGCCAAAACTTCTTCTTGTACTTTTTCCCCCAATGTTTCTTGTTTATCTATGATGACCACTTTATTCCTTGTTTTTGAAAAAAGAAGAAGTTGTTGAAACGTATGATGATAGATTGAACACTTGTGTAGCGAATTGTGGAAGAAATTGCTTGAAACTTGTTGGTTCCTGTATGTTTTTCTTGAGGCTTTGTTGTTTGCAGTAAATACAGTGATGATGGGGGTGAATTCGGCTTGCAAAGACGGTAGTGTGAAAATGCAAATGGATAACGGGAAATACGTCCGGTACACGCCTGAGCAGGTGGAGACTCTGGAGAGGCTCTATCACGATTGTCCAAAGCCTAGCTCTCTTCGCCGCCAGCAGCTCATCCGGGAATGCCTTATTCTTTCCAACATCGAGCCCAAACAGATCAAAGTTTGGTTCCAGAACCGAAGGTATTTTGCTTGATTCTTGTGTGAAAATGGAGTAGGATTTGTTGATGTGAGAGTACGTTTGAATTGTGTGCAGATGTAGGGAAAAACAGCGAAAAGAGTCGTCGCGCCTTCAAGCTGTGAACCGAAAATTGTCAGCCATGAATAAGCTGTTGATGGAGGAGAATGATCGGTTGCAGAAGCAGGTTTCTCATTTGGTGTATGAGAATGGTTTTTTCCGCCAACAGAATCAAAATGCAAGTCTATTTTTCCCTTTTTCATGCCCTTTGTAATAAGTGAATTGGATTTACTTGATGCATGCTGATTGTTAATTACGCTTTTAATAACAACTTTTTATAGCAATTCAAAGTAAATAGGCTTATAATTGTTTCACTAAAGGACATTTTGGTTCACTGATTTGCAGCAAATCTCTTTCGCTTGTTTGTTATTCAAAATGTTGCATTATCTCAAAGGTTATAGTTTCTCATTTCGCACTTGTATTGATGCTTAAATTGTTCGTTCTTATCCAATTTGCTTCTCCGTTCTTATCTTGTCCCATATGTTATATTACACCCTTTTTCGCAAGAAAAAGGATGATTTTAAGGATGTATTATGAGCAAAGATACTCAGATCTATAATATCTGCAGGCAACCCTTGCGACGACAGACAACAGCTGCGACTCGGTGGTGACCAGTGGTCAACCCCAGTTGACTCCCCAGCATCCACCAAGGGATGCTAGCCCTGCCGGGTGAGTGGATAACATTCCTTGTTATTTGTGATTTTTCTGGGAAAAACATTTCATGGATGCTGTTTGTTGCACATGTTCCATTTTACATGGCTGATGTGAGGATGTTTGTATTTTTTCTAGACTTTTGTCCATTGCAGAGGAAACTTTAACAGAGTTTCTATCTAAGGCCACTGGAACTGCGGTTGAGTGGGTCCAAATGCCTGGGATGAAGGTTAATCACTTCTTTATCCAGAGGCCTATTGTTGTAATATGCATTGTTTTGAACTCTTAAGTAATTTTATGGAGAGAGTTTTATGCCATGAAGAACTATGTTTGTTTCATCTGAACTTGAAAACTATGATCACACATTAGACTATCTTCTCAGTTTTTACCTCCAACTTCTCCCCAAATTTCGAATCTTTTCTATGAAGGGCTGGACAAGGGGTTTAAACTTAGATGACCATTGTTCTTATGTGCTCCCAGTAATTAACTAATTAAGTATAAATAAGTTTCTACGTGGGATTTCAGCTGTTGGATCCCAAATTGGAACTCTACAGTCACTTCATTTATTCATCTGATCTTTAATTTTCTGAACTTTCAGCCTGGTCCGGATTCCATTGGAATCATTGCTATTTCTCATGGGTGCACTGGTATAGCATCACGTGCATGCGGTCTTGTTGGTCTTGAGCCTACAAGAGTAAGTCCCCAACACAGTATATTGATGCGCAGACTAATATTTTTGAAAAATTGGGAGGATTAATCTGGAATGGTAATACAGGTTGCTGAAATCTTAAAAGATCGACCTTCTTGGTTTCGTGATTGTCGAGCTGTGGATACCCTCAATGCGATGTCGACTGGAAATGGTGGAACCATAGAACTGCTTTACATGCAGGTTATTATTCTTTTTCTTAGCTTTCAGATTGTGTTTATAGGCTGGATTTCTTAAATAAATGCCATGACCTTTTGTTCAGCTTTATGCTCCAACTACTTTAGCACCAGCTCGTGATTTTTGGCTACTTCGATATACATCCGTGATGGAGGATGGTAGTCTTGTGGTACGTTTAAACATTATTATGGAAATGCAGAAAATTTCATGTTAGCAATTCACCAAAGAGAAATCTTGATACTTAATTGTTGCCATATTTTAGATTTGTGAAAGATCACTGAACAATACTCAGAACGGTCCTAGCATGCCACCTGTTCAGCATTTCGTAAGAGCTGAAATGTTTGCAAGTGGATACTTGATCAAACCATGTGAAGGAGGTGGATCCATAATCCACATAGTTGACCACATAAACTTGGAGGTAGTTTTTGCTATTTAAGATAAATGCGTGGATTGGCTTTTTGACAGATCTATTAACCATATTCTTTATCATGTTGACCAGCCTTTGAGTGTTCCTGAAGTTATCCGTCCACTGTATGAATCATCAACTTTGCTGGCTCAGAAGACAACGATGGCGGTATGACATACTTTGTCTGCCTTTTATGCCATATAGCTATAATTTCCATGTTTTTTTTATTAGTACACCCTATATGCTGTTAAATAAATTGTGTGTCCTTCCTCATTTATTTCTGTGTATTGCAACCTTTCATGATGTGAGATAAAATAATGTTCACAAAACTAACATGAAAAAAAAACCATTTCAGGCTTTACTCCAGTTAAGGCAGATTTCTCAGGAAATTTCTCAGCCTACCATTACGAGTTGGGGAAGGAGGCCAGCAGCATTACGGGCTCTTAGCCAAAGATTGAGCAAGTAGGTTCCAAGGCCGTTTGATTCAAGTTGTTTTTAAAATATTGTATGTGAATGGAAACTTACTTTGGTTGTTTTGTAGGGGCTTCAATGAGGCTGTCAATGGTTTTGTAGATGAGGGATGGTCTTTGGTCGATAGTGATGGCATCGATGATGTTACTGTTCTTGTAAATTAAACTCCCACCAAATTGATGGGTGCACATTTTCATTATGTCAATGACTTTCCACCTGTCACTAACGCAGTCCTCTGTGCCAAGGCCTCTATGCTTTTACAGGTGAGAATACATATAGGAAGGTTAAGCTTACTGATATACTGATTTTCCAGAAAGAACAAATTTCCCAGATTCTGTTAGTAGTAGTAATGAGTAAAATTGAGACATGTAGGGAAATGCTCTCGAAGTTTCTGTTGCTGTTAGAATGTAAGTTTGAGGCATAACTAACTGATTAGACTTTGTCATATAAATAATACCATATTTTTCACAAGTTTTGTCAGAGAATGTAAGTTTGAGGCAGCACTATTCTTGTGGTGACCTGAGATTGTTGTTTTGACTAAATTCCTCACGACGTTTCCATTTTCTTCGCTCAGGTATTGTCATCATGCTTTCTGTTACGTTTTCATTTCCTTTTCTAATTGCTTGCTAAGTGCTACGACTCCTTGCATATCTTTTCTGTTTATTTTGAGATAACTTTTTGCCTAAATGAAACTATCAGTCAAACAACAGAGCTTATTACGGTCTCTGTTTAATCCATCTTTTTGTTTTACAAAAATGAAGGTTGTATGCCTTTATTGCATCTGAATCTGGACAAACTTCTATTTATTTCGATCAGATGCATCGGATCACAGCTACAGAGCCAACGACGTCGTTCCTCTCTATGCTAATAAGGTCGGACCGTTTCATAACCCCAGGTAACTGTACGGAAACCGGTTTATTGTGTGCAAGATAATTTCAATGTCTGAGAGTATTGATTCATTTCGTAATGTGCTTGATGATGATTTGTGGTTTGGGTTCCGGAATGTGTACGATTTTGCGTGTTTTTTTCAATGTGATTGGGTTATTTGGAGATCTTGAAGAGCTGGACGAAGAACAATAGTGTGCCTTAGAATGTGTAATGTAGTGTAGCAATTGGTGCAAGACAGCAAGGGTATATTTTATTGTTGATGTAATTTTATGATTACAGTTCTTCTCTGTTTGATCTAGTGTGTGTTTCGTTAATTACTGGCTAATGTATATTGATGCTACAAATTTCTCTCTGAAAGTAAAAGCTACCGACCAAATTCAAATTGTAGCTAATCTTTTTTGTCCAAGTAAAATTTCCTGTAGTTAAATGAAAGCATATCAATCCAGCTGAGTGATTTGGGCCATTGTGTTTAGTGAGCCTATGTCTTAATTTTGCTCGGGATGATGGAGTTTAAAAATTGCAGCAGTTGATGAGCCAATTTATCATCCTTCTCATATCTTAACAAATTTCTTTTCTCTGCTTAATGAAATATTCATTCTCATTTAAGCTAAGAATGCAATTTTATCTATGAAATTGTGATGAAATATAGCCACTAAAATACATGTGTAAGTACCAGAAAATTGCTGGAGTTGATGAAACTGTCACTTTCTACTTGACTTAGTCACTAACTTGCCAGATTGTTCATACATCCCCTTCTATGTATTCCTCACTTTCTGTACTTCTGTATATAAGCTTATGGAGGACATTCATTTTTTTCTTTCTCTGTCATTGTTGTGAAACATACCGGTACTTCGACCTCCCATTTTGTTCACCTGGTAACAAGATCATTTGCTTTTATGTGGCTATTTTCAGTATGTTTCCTATTAAGCTTAATTATTATTATTCTGACACACTTGTAGCTCATGTAAAAGAGAAGAGGGAAGCTCTAGGTGAAATTCTGAATGGTGATCGTTTAGTAGGCGCTCCTTACAATCTAGAGTTCTTAGTTACCAAAGATTCTGAAATTATTTGCAAAAAGAAGTTGTTGAAGGAAGAAGTTGCCCGATTTCGAAATGTTGTTGCAAATGACTACTACTTCCAGATGTATTATGATGATTTACCTTTATGGGGTTTCCTGGGGAAGGTTGAAAGAGAAGGCAAAACTAATCCTAGTGAATACAAGTATTACTTATTCAAGCATCTGCATTTTGAAGTAGCTTACAACAACGATCGGGTTATTGAGATTAATGCACGAACGGACTCTAATGCTATGGTTGATATTACTGAGGATAGCGAAGTAGATATGGTGTTCATGTATTCTGTTAAATGGAAGGAAACTGACATTTCATTTGAAAAGAGAATGGCAAAGTATTCTCAGTTATCTTCGTTACCACATCACTTGGAAATTCATTGGTTTTCAATCATCAACTCGTGTGTCACGGTTCTTCTGCTAACTGGTTTTCTAGCAACAATATTGATGTGAGTCCTTAAAAATGATTTTGTTAAGTAAGCACATTTTCATGCTCATGGCCTTTATTTCTTCTTTGTATAACTTCTGTATTCATTTATTATTGGAGGAAAATTATTACTGACACTTTAATGTCTTTCTAAAAGATATGCTCATGATGATGAGGCTGCAGATGACCAAGAAGAAACTGGGTGGAAGTACATCCATGGTGATGTGTTTAGATACCCCAAATACAAATCGCTACTTGCTGCTTCACTCGGATCTGGTACACAGATATTCACCCTGTAAGTTAGTTTGGAGCTTTGGTCTCTATTTAGTATTTCGATTTTATGGGTGGAGTTCATTACTAAAAATGGTATCCATATTTGCTTTGATAGTCTTTTTAGTAATGTGTTAAGCTTTGTTTTGTAATATTTCCTTGCAGTACAACATTCATATACATTCTAGCTCTTGTTGGTGTTTTCTATCCTTACAACCAAGGAGCTCTATTCACTGCATTAGTGGTTGTTTATGCACTTACTTCTGGAATCGCTGGTTACACTGCTTCATCTGTCTATTGTCAGTTAGAAGGATCCAACTGGGTATGTTGAATTAATGTTAGCTTGTTAGTGTTAAATTTGTTGCTAATATACTCACTAGAGTTTAGAGATTGCATTTCTCCTCATCTCTTCTTGTGTGCTATACCTGAATTCTAAACACTTATTTACTTGGGAACCATACAAAGCTCAATTCCTAGATCAGAACACACACCTTTTACTCTTTAACACAGCTTTTTTTCCTTGCAATTCTGTTTTATTTTTCATCAAATGGTTAGACTGTTATGGATGAAGACAAATTGATGCCCCCTGATTGTAGCTATATTTAAGTCTGATATCCCAGCAACTGATTCTTTGTGCTTCATTACATACTCGTATAATAAATTTGGAAATTAAAGTGAAGCCATGACTGCCAAGAAAACAGAAGCACACTGTAAAATAATATCGTTTTAATGCATCGATGAAACTTTTTTTTGTGGACATGAGAATGGAAATATTAATGTTGTTCATTTTCTTTCTTGCAACGGGTTAGAAAATTGCTATTGACTGGAGGCCTGTTTTGTGGAACTTTTTGCCAACATTTTGCTACTTGATGTTAGATTTGAATAGGACTCATTCTTAAGCAGCAAGCTGTTTAAGTAGTTTTTGCCTTTAATTGTCGTGTCTGCTGAAGTTAGTCTAATCTTCCATGAGAAAGTAGTGCACTGTAAATGCCTTAATCATATGCATAAAAAGCATTGATTCTCTGGAGTTAACATGACATTAGAGATGTACTAAATTACCGTGCATGATTACACATAGATGTTGCGCCGATGCAATCTGTCCTGGGTAAATTTCTGTTGCACGGCTTCTTAGCTGTTACACATCAGAAAACATAATGTAGAACTGAGATGAATGCTTTAGAGGTATCACATTTCCACTGCATTATGGAGTAGTGGCGTGCCTGAAAAATGCAAATCTTATATTATGACAATAGATTTTTAATAGTCCTAGCTAAACCATATTTGATGACAATTGGCTTCTTGGTCTCAGTAGTCTTCCGCTCGGCCTCAGCTTGGGCTCTCTTGAGAAGGTGCTCCTTCAGGTAAAGAGCATTCCATGTTTTTGGTGTTCTTGGTTAGATTTTCAAATATGTCAAAGGATAGCTGCGAAGAAATCTGAGTGCTAGGTCGGTTGTTTGGTTGAAATTTACAGTTGAAGAGATGAGAAGAGTTACAATTGTGTGAGAGACGAATAATGCAAGGGTTGCAATAATGTAAGAAATCGAGTGTTTCGAATCGAGTGTTAGGAAGGGATAGCATGAAATGCAGTGTAAACTGATTACTTTTATGGTGCAAAATTCTCTCAGGGAAAAATAATATTAAATAGCCTATCTAAATTTTTTTATGAGAATATCACCGGTTTAGATCCATAAATAATTCTGAGTAAATATGTTTAATGTACCATATTCTATTACTATTATTAT
>JAULKM010148977.1:0-17457 GCA_032355605.1 Rubia tinctorum | reverse complement strand
TTTGATATGGAATCCAAGAGTATGAATTAGAGCTTCTAATATGGTTGATGATTTGATAAATGCTAGATGAATGTGATAATGTTGAATTCTTTGTCATGTTGGTTTTGTGTAGAAAATAGGAGAAGTTTAAGAACGTTGAACGTTCTTGACCAATCTTGCGTAAATGCGTGAATTGGTTCAATGCTCAGACACCGTGTAGTATTTATAAGCGTTACCAAGGTTATTGATTCTTCGTACTTAATGCAATTAATGGGATTCTTTTAGGCATTGATCGAATTCAGGATTCATTAGTGAGGTTTAACAAGAGATGTCGAATTCAATCTTGTAAACTACTATCAAAGAATGATAGAAGATTTGTCTTCACAATAATTAGTAAGAGTATTGAATAGGTTGTATGTTCAAGGATAGATAAGAGGTTTAGAAGTGGAAATCAATTGCGTCCAAGGTCCCACAACTTATGTTTAATCTCTTCTTAGTAGTTTGTTGCATACGTAGTAGATTTACATTGTTCACCCTTGTCTTTAAATTCATAATTTAGAAAAACCAACCAATCCTTCCCCCGGTCTTCAAGA
Source organism: Rubia tinctorum (assembly GCA_032355605.1). Lineage (NCBI taxonomy): Eukaryota > Viridiplantae > Streptophyta > Magnoliopsida > Gentianales > Rubiaceae > Rubia > Rubia tinctorum. The sequence continues at coordinate 16,885 of JAULKM010148977.1, read as the reverse complement.
TTTTACATATATGCATATCTCTATATCTAGTGTATTATTCAGCTTTGTATGTGAAAGCCGTCAGAAAAATCCCTCTTCTTTATGGACGATCCTGTTTTACCACTATCTACTTAATTGGATTTATTAAGCATTTAGGGCTTATAAATTGTAACTTTGAGAGGTGCGGCGATAACCTCTCAAATTTTTGCGCCGTTGCCAAAGAAGAGGCATGTATTTTTAAGTGTTTGGGCATATTATGTGTGAATATAATACAATCTATGAACAAACTAAAACACACAAAGAGAAACACAAAACACAAAGAACTACACTAACACTCAACAAAATACGCCTTTTCCTCGGCAGCGGTGCAAAAATTTGGGAGGTCATTGTCGTGTCTCTCAAAGATAGTATTTATAGGCCCTAATTGTGGCTAACTACTAGAAAGTAAATAGTAGCAAGTCGGGGTTGTCCACGAGGAAAATGGGGTTTTATCGAGCGTTAAACGTAGTTAAAAATCACACGAAGAAGTCACTACACGTGTTTGGTAACCAAATTGGGGGGTTTTTATTTTAGAAAACACTACGACTACTTTAAACAGCTAAATTAATCAACAATTAGAGAAAATAATATAACTACGAACACACCAGCACGAAAGATGTAATTAAGATGATTACGAGTCTTGGGCACAATTGGTTTAAATTTCTAGTTATCCTTTGATCATCGACTAATCATCCAATTTTTATACATTAACCACATATTGTGGAGAACTTGTCAACACATTTCGAATGAAAACATTTCTCACCTCTCCTCGGTTATAATTAAAGTGGGCGATCGGCCCCACACAATAACCCTTACTCTCGGGTCACTCTAGACGATCGGCGTCATAGACTTCCCTGAGAATAGCAATAAACATAGAGACACAACTCAACTACCACAATATCCTACAAGCGAGAAACATATAGATAGCACAAGTATATCTGCTAACAACGACTACAAGGATCGGCCTTCATGCTAGACGTTTTTAGTGAGCCACATCGATAATTAGGCAAACTCATTCAAATGCATCCTAAACCTGAGAAATTTCATCAATAAACAATCATAATTAGTTGTCACCCTTAATTACAACCTAACGTCAATCAACAATAATCACATCTACAAAATGACAAATTCTTCCGGGTTTGACCAAAAACCTAGCAAACAATACATTCACAATCTTCAACTAGTTAATCATCCTAGTCTAAATCATGCATTGATCACACAACAAAGCACAAAAAATACTTGATAATCAAAGCACAAAATAGTATAAATCAATTCTCACAAATTCATACTAGAAATGGTTACCAATTGCTCTCAAGAGTATATTTAGCATAGATTATGAAATCTCATAACAAATCTAGAAGAATCCATGGAAGAAGTACAAAAACTAGGAAAATATGGAGAAAAACTAGGGTTTTGTGTGCCCAAGTTGGACTTACACAAATGGGGAAGAAGGGGGCTATTTATAGTCCAAAGAAATAGAGGGAATAAAAGCCAAAAGTGTCAAATTCTGGGCTGATTTCGTGGGCCGCAGAGGCGCTGCTACCCTCTTCTTATTTGCTTCGCCATGAGTGAACTGTTTATCCGTTTTGGGTGTTCTTGTAGTTTATTTTATAGTGATCAAGAAGAATAATCCAATGGAAAAACCCACGAACACTGATTCTTCTCGGATCATTCTCTGAACTTGGTTCAAACTTTTGGATCACAATTCATCCACTTATTTGTCTTCCTTCTTCGACCCTTTTATCTTCTACAATTTTTGGATCATGGCCATAAATATTCTATCATCCATGTTAATTGAATTCAATAAAATACTCTTAAGTTCTTATGAGCAATCTAAAAATTAAGCTTACAAAAAGGAATCTAGATGCTCGTAAGGACCAACAATCTATTAGACTCAAAAGAGGTCACAAGATAAAGAATTTAGATACGAAAACCAAAAACGGTTATCCAAACCCCTTATAATGTAATCCTACCTAAATCTAGCAATCTTCCAACAAAAATATAACAAGAGATATGTGAAATGCTTCGAAAAATACATGCATTTGACGTCTCATCAATGTGCTAGTTGTTAATATTTGTTAGTTTGCTTTTGTTTGGTTTTTATTTGATATTAGGTTGGCTTAGAGACGTATTATTTGATTTCTTGGTGTATGGTTCGTACTTGATCCTCTTCACAAGAATCCCTACACTACGAGCCTGAGTTACAGTTAAACTTGAAAAGGGATAGGAGGCTTTCTATGGAAAATGTGAATAACAACCCTCCTAGTGACCATTTTGCAGAAGCTTCTACCTCTATGGATCATCAAGAGGAACATAAAGAGGACATTCTGGGAGGAGGACCTCAACACCTTCACATTCAATGAGGGAACATCCCATTGAGGTAAATTTCATTGAGGGAGGTTATGGATCCCGATCTCGAGAAACAACCAATGTCCATTAAATATCCGGCAGTTGGAGCTAATGGGCATTTTGAGTTGAAGTCCGGATTGATACACTTGCTACCATCCTTTCTTGGTAGGTAAGAGGAAGATCCCAACAAACACCTCCTTGATTTTTATATGGCTTCCTGAAATGGTGAATGAGGAGCCTTATATGTTTAAGGCCTTCCCGTTTTCATTGCGAGACACCGCAAGGAATTGGCTCCATTATCTTCCATTCGAAAGCATCACCTCTTGGATTGAGTTGAAAAGGAAGTATCTCTCAAAATACGTCTGGGCTTCAAAATCCACCATCTTGAAGAATAACGTTAGCAACATCATCCAATAGCATGAGGAGTCCTTTTATGACTATTGGGAGAGATTCAAGAAACTTCTCTCTAGTTGTACGTATCATGGCTACTCGGATGGGGATTTGGTTTATTATTTCTATAACGGTCTTCTTGATCAAGATCAAAGGATATTAAGGGGAGCTTATAATGGTTCTCTTGGGAACAAGTCCTCGAGGGAAACTATGGACCTCTACAAAGAGCTAGCCGAAGAATCAAGAAATTTTAGCTCAAGAGCCGATTTGAGGAGGCAAAATCCCAACACAAGTGCTCCTTCCAACAATGGGAAGCTTGAAAACAAAGTCTAAACCCTTACTTCTATGGTTAAGACTTTGATGATACAATCTGGAGCCAGTGGCGGAACCAGAACGGTGTGTAAAGAGGGGCTAAAAAAGATAGGCAATTTTTTTTTGGACATCGGCAAACCGGTGGTCAACGGACGGCGGGAATAGGGAGGAGGAGAGGCAATTTTCAGAAAAAATAAATGTTGGGCCTATTGGGTTAAGCCCATTTATTAGGTTCCATTTTTCCCTTGACGAAAACAAAAACGACATCGTTTCACTTATAGTAAAACGATGTCATTTTGTTTAAATCCATTTCTTCCCTTGACGAAATCAAGACGACATCATTTCACTTATAGTTAAACTACGTCATTTTGTTTAAATTCATTTTCCCTTGACGAAAACAAAATGAAGTCGTTTCTGTTATAGTAAAATGACGTTGTTTTGTTTAATGAAGAAATAAAAAATAGAAAAATGAAAAATGGCCATCGTCTTCGTCAAAGCTCGCCGGAAAGGAGCTAAAACCTATGTTTAGAGGGGGCAGAATCCATGGATTCTGGTGGCTCGTAGACCTAAATTTTGGGCCACGGATCCTAGGGGTGGCGCCAGCACCCCTTTGCTCCCCCTAGTTCCGCCTCTGTCTGGAGCTAAACCACATGTGAAATCTTGCAAGATTGGCTCTTCTCCGCTTCCTACGGATGCATGTCCTACTTTTCAAGATAATTATATGGAATAGGTGCATGCCATTGGATATCAAGGAGGCCAAGGATACCAAAATCAAGGGTATCAAGGATATCAAGGCTACCAAGGAGGCTATTAAAATCGTCCTTACAATGCAGCCAACCAAGTCCACCCAAATCTTCGATATGGGAATGCACAAGGGGGTCAAAATATTCAACCTTATCGCCCTCCTCAACAACAATATCGCCCACCACAACCTCAATACCAAAGGCTTGGTGATAAGTCCCACAATCAAGGTGAAAATTCGGGGATGTCAAAAGAGGAAATCATGCAAGCCATTAGGAAATTAACCATATATGCGGACAAGGCCAAGAAACACCAATAGAAAACTAACTCTAGCATCAGAAACCTAGAGATATTAAGTGAGTCAAATGTCTCAAATCTTGAATCGAATGGAGGCAAGAGATTCGGCAAAACTTCCTTCTCAATCGGAGCTTAACCCTCATCAAAATGTGAGTGATATCTTCATTGAGGAGAGGAAAGGAAGTGAGAATACCCCAAGGCAAGGTTGATGTGGAGCGGGTGTTTGAAAAGGAAAGAGATGTTGAGAAGAAGGCCGAAGAGTTGGCCAATGAGAATATGAATGAGGGAAAGAAATCGAGATGGAAACCTCCATGCCTAGGCTGGGATCAAATCCCAAAATCCCATTCCCTCCTCGTAAGAAATCCAAAGTGACAGAATTCAAGGACAGTAATTGATGTGCATAATGGAACTTTAACCATGGAATTTAATGGGCGGAAGATGGAATTTGACACTAAAAATTCTATTGATCATCCTAGTAGATATTATTCTTGCCAAGCTATTGATATTATTGATGATATAAAAGCAAGATGTTTTGGAGCCCAATAATGGTAGTTCCTCAAATGTTGAAATAAATGATGCTTTAAATGATGCTTTGATTGCAAATGTTTTTAGTACTAATTTGAAGGAAAACAACAATGGTGAGATATCCTCATGGGAAAGCAACTTCCAACACCCTTCGTGTGTCCAAGGTAAAGCCTATAAAAGTGGGTTTCCTTCCTTCCCGTGAGAAGACTTCGGTGGAAGAGTACAAACCACAACCGAAAACTCTTAAATGCTCACCTTTTGGGGAAGAAGAGAAACCCCCAAATGCTCATTTGATTGAGATTTCCATGGAACAAAGAGGTGAGCTACTAGACATGTTGAGAGAACATGAGGAGACATAAAGCTACGTGCGGAAAATCTTGTTAGGGGATGATGTAGATCCAAAATGTTTTATCCTGGATAGAGGAAAGGAAACCAATCTTTTATGTCTATGTGGTGAATAACTCCAAGAAGGGAGGTAAGTCATCCTGACGACATTAAATAAACTTAGTTTTGATCATCCGGATCGTCACTCTAGACTTTTCATTGATGTTGTTTCAATTTAATTTTTTTTCGATAATTTTCTTATTTTGCCGTGTACTTTTCACGGGTGTGTTTCCATGATTTTGTAGTCAATTGAAGTGCATTGCACTAGATGGATGTAGGAATTAAGGCTATAAGAAAGGATATAAATCTTGGAAGTTAGTACATCAATTTTGGTTCTAAGAATGGGAAACCCTGTCTGTTGAGACTAGCGACGGCTATGTCACGAGTTGCGAAGAACGGGGGATTTTTGAAAACTCCCACCTTTATTTGTTAGAGTCGCGAAGAACCTGTCACAATCGAGACCAAAATCAAAATCATTTTATGATTTTGTGAACTTACAGATACAAAAATTTGTGAGTCGCGAAGGAGGTGTCGCGAGTCACGACATCCATTTCAGGAGTGCGAATAAAATAAAAAAAATTGGACAAAATTTCAACTCCCAGTAACACATTTTTGCGAGTCGTGATGGTCTTTTCATGATTGCGACAGAAATCAGAAAGAGATTGAAAAAATTACAAGTCCTGAGATTTAATTTTCACGACTCGCGATAACTTTGTCACAAGCGCGACGTCTATTTAACTTTTGGGAATCTGTTGAATCCATCAAAGAGACTCGCGACTCGCGACAATACCATAGCAAGTCACAACACTGTACATAAATGGAAAAAAAGAGGCAGAACCCCATTTTTTTCAGAACATCCTTTCTTCTCCGATGTGATACTCCACTATAACCACTGCCCTTCCGCCTTACTACCACTAAATTTACCGGAAACAACGTTTACACTGGAAAAAAAAAGTTTAAACTTCCCAGAATCTTCCCCATCACAATCCCCATTTGATTTCCCATCAATTTCACCCAAAACCCTTCCAAATTTCTACAAGAAACCTAAAACCCTAATCTTTGGGGATTTCAAAATTTCAAGTGCATATGGTTAGGAATCTATGTGGGTTTGGTTCATTCATCATACTAAGCATCAAATTGGTACATTTCTTCACCTCTTTGTTCTCGAATTGTGAAATTGATTGAATTGGTGATTTTTGTGAATGTGTTAATTTGTAGGAAATTGTTGGAATTAGGGATGAACTGTTTGTTATGGATTGGGAATGTTTGATTGATTGAACTGCTGGTTATTGATTGAACAATTTGTTATGGATTGTGAATGTGTTAACTTGAAGGATTGTATTTTCGATATTAGCTATGACTATGCTTCTACAGAATTGTATATTAGTTATATGTTGATCTATATTGGTGAAGTAGAATTGCATGTAATATGTTGATCTAAATTGTTGGGGAATTGCAATGTTTGACCTAGATTGGTGAAATAGGACATAATTGTGGCATAGTGTAGTTAGCAATGCAATTGGATTGAATTTTACATGTATGGACATATAAGCATTATATCACCACTGTAGTAGCTTTTAGATGATTGTAGTATGTTGAATACATCATTTTGACTATAATTGCTAATTTCTATAATGATGTTTGGATTATTATTTCTATGGGTGCTTATTACTATCACCAGGAAGGCATGGAATGTGAGGGACAAGAACAATGTGATCATCCATCATGCCCTTCGATATATACACGCTTGTTCTCCACTACTTTTTTCTATCGCACCGAGGCAACGAATATGCCAAATAATGAGATTTTATTCTTTATAGGGTATGAAGGTCATTGAGGCGGAGAAGAAAGATAAGGGACATATCTCGGTAGGGAGCATGATCAGCCTCCTTGCGGAGCAATTGCGCATCGCCACTCCTGAGGGCCTTCAGCGACTTGGTGGGGGGAGTCCTATCGCATTACAATGACATGGATGGTCAACTTCCACTTTATCAAGATCACAACGGATCCATGGACGTTTCATTGGTTGTATAGGACTGGAGGTGTCACATTCATGAAACTTACGGAACCCCAGCGTACAAAGCTGGAGATAAACACCCTGATGCCTGATTTGGCAATCAAGCCAGATGCTTAGTGCAAGCAGGGTTTTCTACAGGAGCTTAATAACCTCCCAGTCCAGTATGATGAGGGCGCTCTTCCCGCTACCCTGGGTTCGCTGCAGGATGCACCACATTATCCACTTCATTCCCCACAGCACCAACAGCTCAATCAGATACAGGAGGATCACAGCAACCATGGACAGTCTCAGCAACTACCAATATATTTCTATTTTCGACTGCACGACATGATATACGAGCACAACCTATACATGTCGTGGAACTTGTTGGACATGGATGAGGCGATTGATCAACTCGCATCCAGAGTCTGGGACATGCAGGCACGCTCTGGTGGCACCCAGGCCCAGATCCCAAAGCATCGAGGCACATGGAGAGACGTCAGATAAATGAGAAGTGGATGACTCAATATCAGCAAAGCTACGGATATGGTGGTTCATCCTCACGGCAGTGATTAGTACCCCCCTACTTTGATTTGTGTAGTTTTTCCCCTCTTTTGCCTACATTGAGGGGAATGTGTTGTGTAAGTGTGGGGAGGGGATTTATCTTTTAATGCCTTCTTTTGGATTGATTTATCCTTGGATATTCTTGATGTTTTTGTTGGTTTTGGGATGTTTTGTTTTGATGTATTAGGATGTTTTTGTAGCTTTGACATGCGGAAGCTTTTTGGCTATTTTTAATTGGAAAACACGGAAAATGAAAATAAATAAATATATTTGAAAAAAATAGAAAAGAAAAAAGAAAAGAAAAAATTAAAAAGAAAACCATTTAAGTTGAAAACCTGAGAGAGCAATTTAGGCAACATTGGGGATCCGAATAGGTCGAAAACCTGAAAAGGCGGCCTAGGCAAAAATGGGAGGCTAAATGTGTGGGCCAGATGGGAGCCAAAAGAAAAATGATGTGTGACTAGGATGAAAACCCGAAAGAGTTCCTAGGAAAAATGAAAAAAAAGAGAGAAAAATAAGAATATATATATATATATATATGTTTCTATTTACTCACTTGCCAGCATTGGAGTCATAAGGTTGCAGTTGACACTTGGATGGATCGGGTAGCCCAACATCACGGGCCTTCTTTGGACTGGATAATTTAGCGGGGAAAACGAAGTAAGGTATGAAATTTTTTATTCTTGGTAAACTTCATTTTTGGTTTGTATATTTGTATGAAGTGAAGCTTGTATTTGAACATTTGACATGTTTTGAATTCACATGATACCATTGGATTTCGGGAATATCAATTCGGATTTGGAAATGTTTCTATGGGAATTAGCAAATTGATAAGTGGTATATTTGGGTAGATTTAGGAATCAGGGTGTATGTGATAAAATTCTCATTTGATCTTTGATTTTGGGACTTATGATAGTGAGTTTTGTGAGGGTTTGATAGGGGAAATATTATTATCAGGATGGGGGATATGTAAACTTCTTTATGTTCTTGAATGTTTTCTTACTCGAGGAAGAGTAAGGTTCAAGTGTGGGAGGTTTGATGTGTTTATATTAAATGGTGATTTTGGGATCTTTTTTGCTCATTTTGGTAGGATTTGTGCTTTAGATACTCCATTTTACCTTGAAATTCTATTAGGAGAGTTAAAGGCAACTTTTGCGCTCTTATTACTTTTCTAAGAAATGTTGTGAGACAAGGTAATAGTTCGAAGATTTGAAGACCATGAAGGCTACTTTTGAAGACAACGAATACCATGAAGACTTGAAGACATGAAGAAGAGATGGCTACACTTAAACAAGAAGAAAAATTTGAAGAGCAGCATACTCTGTCTGTCGCGACTTGCGACGTCTGTGTCGCGAGTTGTGACAGGTCGCTACCCCAGATCTATTTTTTTTAATTTTTGTACTATAAATAACATCTTATCCTCTCTCCTTCACACAATCTTCTTCTTCCCGATTCTAGCTGCGAAAATCCTAGTTTGTATCATTTTAATCTTTGTTTCATTTTGATTTATGTTTGAATTGCTATTGTTGTTTAGTATAAATTCTAGTAACTAAACTTAGTCTTGGGACCAATTGGTTAAGGTTTCCAAGCCCATTTATTCAAAACTATATGTGAGCTATTTAATGCTTTATTATTGTGTATTTATTGTGCTTTTAATTTGGTTATAGAATACATTAATGGTGTTGGAAGTTTGAGTATATGAAATACTTGTATGAGCTTGTTAGGGTTAGGAGAAAGTAGATAATTTTCCGATCTTTTGATATGGAATCCAAGAGCATGAATTAGAGCTTCTAATATGAATGATGATTTGATAAATTCTAGATGAATGTGATAATGTCAAATTCTTTGTCATGTATGTTTTGTGTAGAAAATAGGAGAATTTTACAAATGTTGAACGTTCTTAACTTATCTTGTGTAAATGCATAAATTTGGTTCAATTCTTAGACATGGTGTAGTGTTTATAAGCATTATCAAGCTTATTAATTTTTCATACTTAATACCATTAATGAGAAACTTTTAGGCGTTGATCGACTAAAGGAGTCATTAGTGAGGTTTAGCAAGAGATGTCGAATTCACTTTTGTAAACTACTATTAAAGAAGGATAGAAGGTTGATCTTCACAATAAGTAGTAAAAGTATTGAATAGGTTGTCTTTTCAAGGATAGGTAAGAGGTTTGGAAGTGGAAATCAATTGCACCCGAGGTCCTGTAACTTGTGTTTAATCTCTTCTTAGTAGTTTATTGCATACTTAGTAGATTTACATTTCTTACTAGTTAACTTGTCTTTAAATTCATAACTTAGAAAAACCAACCACCCCCTCTTTACATGCTTATATATATATACACATCTCTATATCTATTGTAGTATTCACCTTTGTTTGTGAAAATCCTTAGGAAAATCCCCCTTCTTTGTGGACGACCCTGATTTCCCACTATCTGCGTAATTGTATTTAGTAAGCATTTAGGGATTATAATTGTAACTTGGAGAGGTATGGAGATGACCTCCCACAATGCTAGGATGAAAACCCAGAAGGCCTCCCAGGAAAAATGAGAGAGATTGAGAGAAAATGAAAACTAATTTGAGGATCCTTCAGCATTATTCTTGGTCGTAGCTAAGTTGAGAATCTCGAGTTATCCTTAGTTACAACAAAGTTGAGGATCTATTGGATTACCCTTGGTGGTTTTTTAGGCAACACTCTTGGATTGCTTTTGATGGACTGTTTGATAGAGTAAGCTAGTTCAACACTTATCATTTATTCGAGGACGAGTAAAGGTTTAAGTGTGGGGGGGATTTAGTTGCACCTTTATGCATGCATTAGCCAATGCATTTGACATATTTATTATCATTTTTTGCTTGGTTGATTGCTTGTTTTAGTTAGGTTTACACGACAAAGGGGTTGTATGATCATTATTGGTTTTCTTGTCTAAATCCCGAGTTCCGCAAACTAAATTGAAGCTAAAGGACACTTTGTATTCACAGGCACCTAGATCTTTCTTTTGATCTCATTAGTAGGTTTCTAGTGAGTTATTTTTATCATCTTTTTGTATAAGGCCATCCACGAGGGTGGTAGTAGATATTTGAAGGCCATTCGCAAGGATGGTAGAAGATATCGAAGGTCATTCATAAGGATGGTAGCATATTGGAGGCCATAAACTCCAAAGAGTGGTAGTAGATCAAATTGAGCCCAGAAAAGGCGGATTCAAAGTTCAAGATGGCCAAAGAAGAAGCAGAGAAAGTGTTGTCTGAGTTTGCATGGAGTTATTAGAAATATCTTAGAAGATCCAACCCTTGAAATTGGCACCATTGGATTTGTCTTCTTGAGCCTTATATAATTGACTATAAGAACTTTAAAATCATATTATCAGATCTTCCATAGCGGAGCAAACAAGTCAGCAAGCTAAACCAGCCAAAGCCAGCACAAGTCCAGCCGATCAGCATGAAGGGGGGCCTAGCACGGCCGTGCCAGCGCTCAGCAACGGCCCGCACCAAGCAACACGGGCTATGCTAGAGATTTCTAGCATGGACCGTGGTGGCCTTTGTTTCTCCTACCCCATGTCTTCTTTTCACTCCAAAATTCAGCTAAGTATGGGTGTAGATCATTCTGTTTTACACAGTTTGCATCGTTTCAAGTCATTAATGTTAAGACCAGCCCACGGGGTGTGAAGAAATAAAAGTCACATGCCATGTTACTGAGAAAAATGAGGTTCCAACCGATGATACGCGCCAAATAATACTGGATGCGGATCAGAAGAGCAAAAATAAAGCTCTAACTGACGGGTTGTGCCGGCTAACACGGACCGCGTCAGCACGAGGGGGCTGGTCCTTTCCATGACCGACGCCCCACCTAGGAAAGAGGCCATGGGCTATTCCAAGTGCGATGGCCCACGCCAGCACGAAGGGGTCTCGACTGGCACATGCCATGCCATATGCCATCCCTTGTTTCGTTTGCGGCTGGTAGGGTTTTTGGCCATATTTTGTTCTTTTTCAAGGCTCAATTTCCTACTACTATATATGTGGACCCTTGTTTACTAGGGTTTAAGTTGATGCCCAATTTTCTTCCTCAAGGGTAGTTTAGAGAGAGAAAATACTCTTCCTTCTCTCTAGCTTATTTTTCTTTCTTTTCTCTTATATCTATTTCCCAAAAGTGTTAGATCCAATGAAATACTTAGGTTCATTTCTTAGGGAGTAGGGAATTAACTTGGGGATTAAATTTTTATTCATGTATTAATGTTTATTTTGTGAGATTTCTTATACTAACCTATTTCTATGTGATTTGTGATATTATGTTAGCTTCTTCTTAATGTTTGTGAATTACATAATTTCCATACTTAGTTAGCACATACTAAAGTCTACTTTCATGTTGGCGTAGTATTGAAAACCCCGGGGGAGGTAAACCTAGAAGCCCTTCGGATAACGCTGGGTTTGGATCCATGTAGGTGTGTGCTCGTAGGTTTTCGTTCTTAATGTTAGTATCGAACATGCACTAGTGAGCTAGCGATTTGGTTAGAAGGGTAGCGGGTAGAGATAGATAGAGCAGCAAACTAAGGTTAGCTTTGAAACCCTGGAGCCATAAATAAGGTGCTTCACCCTCTTTTCCTTTTAGGCCTAGGGAGAAGAATTCGTGGTGTAGTTCATGGGACGTAATCGTACGAGGAAACTCATATCTGCACGTTAGGCAGGGCCATCGTTGCACTCCCCTAATTATGAAGGCGGTGTCGATGGAAAATTACGTGTTTTCCGTACGTGATAGGTATGGAAAAGTGTTGACCATCGACCACACCACGTGCCATAAACACTAGAATAGGCTTATAGTTTTATGTAATGAAATTGATGATCAAAATGACATTAATCATGTTACGCAAATATTCCCTGAGTGCTAGATTATATAGTTTACTCTTGTGACCATTTTCATGCTAGTAGTTTAGTTATAAAAACCCCTAAATGCTTGTTTTACAAACATTGATTATTCCTAACTTGTGGTTGGATTGATGACCCAATCACGGTTGTGCGTAGTTGATTATTAGATTTCTAACATCACTGTGGAAGACCCCAGTACTTGCCACTATCTACCATCCTTAGTAGTGTAGTAGTAGGAATGGGAGCAACATTACACATTCTTATCATTGACCCCCTAAAATCCTTCCTCTCGGTTATTAGATTCCCCTCACCGTCCTTCACCGTTAGCTTTTGAACGTCCTTCACCTTTCGAGGAGGCTTCATGTTCACTAGAACTTCAACCTTTTCTAGGTTTATATAAATTCCCCTCTCCAAGACCACGAAGCCTAGGAACTTTCCAGCTCCTACCCTAATTACACATTTGGCTGGGTTTTGCTTTAAGTTTGAATCTCAAAGCCTCTGAAAAGTATCCTCCAGGTCTAACAGAAATTGGTCATAGAATTTTCTTTTCACCACCATGTCAACTACGTATATTTCCATGTTTATTCCTAAATAGTTTTTAAAGGGTTTATCAACCAGCCTTTGGTATGTTGCCCCTGTATTTTTCAGGCCGAATGACATATTCTTATAACTGAACATCCCAATGTCTATGATAAACAACGTCTTTTACTTATCTTCCTCTTCCATTAGTATCTGGCAGTAGCCTTTATGGGCATAAAAGAAAAAGAGTACCAAGTACCCTGCTATGGCTTCGACCGGTATATCGATAGAGGGAAAGGGGTAGCTATCCTTGGGACAACATTTGTTACATCCGCAAAGCACCATCATTCTTAGGGACCATGATGGGGTTCGCCAACCATTGTGAATAGAACACTTCTTTAATGGTTTCCTCGGGTCAAAACAATTTTTGGCGGGATTCTTAGGGGAGATATATCGGAATTGGGCTCTGATGATAGTGTTTGATGATTGATCATTCAACACCCCATTGATGAAGTTAATTATCCTGTTGGCACCCTCCTTATTTCTATCTGTTAAAGGCTCTGGCTCAGGCCTATCATTCTCTCTTAATCAAGTTTCAGCACGTTATTATCTGTTTTCCTGTTGATCTTGACCGTCCCGATTGGAGCCCTTTTTTTAGGGTTTCTAGCGACAACATCCTCCTTTGCCCTTCAATGAGCTTTCACTTCTTGTCTTTTCCACACAGTTAGGAAGTAATCCTTCTCTCACACACCTTTCAATCTCATTTCTAAGGTGAAAGCACTCATCCGTGTCATGGCCATGCTCCCTGTGATGATTACAAAATTTGGTTGAGGTCCTCTTCGAATGTGTGTTCTTATTGGGAGGGGACGTCCAAAAAAATCCTTGTGGATGGAATGTATTTCTACCCGAGACTTGATTAATGGGATATAACTTTTGAAGCTCGACCTCAAGGCTTCTGACCTTTTGGGCCTTGGCTCCGGGGCCCTAGAATTTATCTCCGCCAACCTGTCTCCTTCTCGTTTCCTTTTGGTATCTTCCTCGATTTCTGAATATTGTTCAACAATTTCTTACACCTTCTACAAGGTTTATGGTTTCTTCTAAACAAGTTTTTTGTACAACTTGAGGTGGACATCCCGTTCATATATCCTAGGATTACACCCTCCTCGGTGTGGTTGACCAAACTGAGGATTTCATCCATGTATCGATGGTAGAATGCTTCAATCGATTTGCTCGGCCTCTGCTTGCTCTGGTAGAGTTCAATCAAGATTTTAGTGAACCACTTCTTTTGAAAAAACTGTCTTAGCAGTGCCTTTCTGAAATCCCTATAAGAGTGCAATGATCCTTTTGGTAGCTTTTTGAACCATTCCTGGGCTTTTCCACTGAGGTAACTCTCTACCAGCTTACACGTTAGTTGTTCGTTGAAGACCCTCGAATTCATCAGACTGAGGATGGTCTGTATGAACTCTCAAGGATATGTATCTCTGTTATACATAGGGAGCTCTTCAGGTTGCTTTACATCGGCGGGCCATCTAGTCACCATGATTAACGAGCTAAAGGGGAGGTTGCGACTTGGACCGAGGGTCCAATCAGTCAATCCAACTCCCTTGAAAGGGTATTATTCGACTTTCCTCCCTGCCACCCCATGCGGAGATCCGCATATTGCTTTGATAAGAGGAAGGTGTCTATGGTGGGGATCTGGTACAGGTGTCTGGTCCACGGGCCTCACGTTACAGAGTTGTAATACATCCACTGCTGCCCTTGATAATAAGTGTCCTGGTAAGGGACTTCCTATCAGGGCTACTGATGGGGCTGGCTTTCGTAGCCTGGGTATGCCCCGTTGTCCGGGCCATTGACCGGAGTATCTCCTTATTTGGCATGAGAGGAGCATAGAAGGGCAATGAACTGGGCATAGTCGGGGCCGAGCTCAGAAGCGTAGGTTGAGGTATGTCATGAGCGCCTATCCCAATGTTCTCTAGGTAAGACGTCTCTTGGGGGAAGCCATCAGGGAGTTTTGTTGTTGGAACCTCAGCTGCACTATTAAGGGTATAGAAATTGGGGGCATCTGTTTTTCGATCATCCTTTGGTAAATCATCAGTGGCTCTACATGATAGCCAATAGATCTAAGCATTTGAGCCAGATTTTGCTGGGAGAGAAGCGGTGCAATGTTCATCCCGCGAGCAGTTCAAGTGGCTCCAACGGCTGCTTCTACTTTTGGGTCCACTGAAGCCTCTGTAAACTGCGACACCTCCTATTTCTGCTGACATGCTTGACTTTGCGAGGTAAGATCTCTAATGCCTCCTGCCCAGGGTTCAATGCTGACCTCCATTCACCTAAAAGGTTCAGCATCTTCAATCTGAGATCTCTCTAGTACTGGTGTTGCCGATATCCGATCTATTGCTACCACCCGGGGTTTGCTACCTGTGCTTGGAAGAGATGGGGGGTCAAATTGCATCTTTTTGTTTTTTGCCCCTTTCTCCCCAGTACGAAGACTATAATTCTTCACCCTCGTTTAAGTTCCCGCTTTTCACTAGTTCTCTTCTTTGCAGTGTCCTTGCCATAGAAACGGACATAAATAGCAAATCTCGTGAATCTGACTAAACGGTCCCACTCGATCTTCCAACTTTATGCACCACCAAACCGCCGCTGATAAGTCGCGTGCTTGCCTTAGTGGAATCTGCAAAACAAAGCCCACGGAGTTGTCCGGGGGAACTCTCTTATGCTAAAGTGAGAGAATTTCCCTTAAATTAGGAATAAATAGTTAAGTTTACAGTGTTACCTCTTTTGCTTATATAGGTAGGTAGGTAGGACAACTTTTTTTTCTTGTAGAGCAAGTACTAGGGTTTTCCCCTGGGCCTGCCCAATGGTTATTAGCCAAAGGGTATAAACTCGAGGGTAATTTATTAAACCTGGGAAGGCTAAGTAAGACACTCAAGCCCAGTACTAGAAGTACACTATAAGTGCCAGAACATCGATTGGAAAGCTCACTGGCAATTTCTGTCGCCAGAAGGTAGCAATCAGTGACCACGAGAGGATTTTCGGGTGCCCGTCAGTGAAAAAGTTTGTGGGAAATTTAAGGTTTTAATTCCAGCGTTGCTGGAAGCTGGGAAGAAAGATGTGGTTCAATAGCGGAGAGTGTGAATGTTGTAGGATCCGAAATTAGTTCCATGACCCGATAGTGAAACTTATGGCCAAAAATGTTAACCGCGATTTTAGTCATCCTACCTTTTTATTTAGTCACAACCACCATTAGATTAAATAATTCAATGGATAATATTTATTCTCATATAAGTACTCTCACTCATTTATGTGAGAACACATAATTATATGAGAATAAATCCGAGCCATTGAATTATATAACTAATGGGTGTTAAGGTCATATAAAAGGCTGAAGAAATTAAGCTTGTGGGTCATTGTTTCGCAATATAGAACTTCAAGTCGAGTTATAACACCGAATTCGGATCTCATCCTCAATTTTGGGAGAAAACCTCTCTGCCGGCAACACATAAGGACCTTAATAGGATTTCTAGAGACGAAGATGGCAAAATTAGACTATGCCGAAAAGATGTTGTAGGTCTGCACCACATTGAGATCCAGCGAGATAACCGCCAGCGTCTTATACTTCTATGTTGAAAAAACTTTTGATTTTAGCAATGAGATTGTGATGTTCGAGAATCAGGCTTTCTTCCACTGAGGATCTGACACTAGATTCTGAAAAACTGGTTTTACTGTTTTAGGTTAACTAGTAATCATATGTTCCAACATAGTTTAACTTAACCAAGTATGTAAAGTAAATAAACACGAGACACATAACTTGGTTACGTAGTTCGGTGAAATCCACCTACATCTGCGGGCCTGACCCAGTTCAGAATAAATCCACTAATAAAAAAGATATAGTACAAAGTACACCATACAACTATACTTATCTTTTCTAATT
>JAULKM010148966.1:0-17458 GCA_032355605.1 Rubia tinctorum | reverse complement strand
GATGAGAGGTAGTTGACGCAAACGAGCATAGTTGGTGTGACCGTTGAGGCTTTTGATTAGGGTTCCCATGGTGACTAACTAGAGGCCCACGATCTTGTTGTTAGAGGTGGTGGTGAGGCAGCGGGAGTATACAGAGAAGGCAACGTCCAAGATTCCTTAGTCGTAGCCTACGAAGTCGTAGAGGAAGCAGCCGGCAGAGGTGGACGATCTTATCGACGCAGGAGATGAGGCGGCCGTCATCGAAGAATTTGACACAGGAGATGGATCTTTTATGGCCGGTCAGATTGTTCTTTAGATGGTAAGACTTGAAGTTTCCAGCGGTGGCAATGGCAGAGCACAGCGACGGCAGTTTTAGGTTTTGAAGAAAGATAAGTTTGTCATAAGGGTATTTTTCTCATTTCATTTTAGGGTTTAGCCTGAATTCATTTGGTCAATTCCGTAATTAGGAAGTTGGGTTATATCAGCATTTTTTTGAAAGTTAGGGTTAGATTGGGACATACAATAATTAATTAGGGTTCAATTGACACTTTTTTAGATTGTAGGGGTATATTGGCACTTTCACCCTGAACTTAGGGTTATAAGTGTATTTATCCCTAAAATCACTTATGTGAATAAGCATATACCCCACATCATATTTTCTTCATTCATATAGCAAAATACACCGGAACTTTGACCTCTTCTAATCCCCTCCCCTGTTCCCTTCTCCGCTCAATTGCGGTGAATTCTGCCAAGCAAGGATCTAACGCCATTGTAGCCAAATTCAATAACCACACATACAACGGTCATCCGAATGAAAGAATCATATTCCATAACATACTAAAACTACATATACCCTAGTTACCATATTAAAAAACCCAACAAGATCCCCATATGCAAAACAGTGAATTGCATTATACAAGGCATTTCATTGAACATACATTGTGTGCATAGTAATTTTAGTGAATTCTAACAAAAAATGAATATGGAAACGAAAGCACAAGTCCATTGGGACCACATACCTTTGAAGGATAATAAGATTGGAGGGTTCTTGAAGGTTGAATGCTCGAAGCTTTATTTTGAACTTCCAATGTTTTTATAGATAGTGTGTAATCCAAATGGGGTGGGTTCTGGAATCTTATACAGTATGGAGTAATGGAATGTAATAAAGAAGTATTGGGATGTAGAGATTGCAAGTTTATGGAGGAGTAATGGATAAGAAGATCATGAGTTGAGTGGGAGAAGATGAAGCATTTTATGGCTAGTTCAAGTTTTCTTTAAATACCCGCGAAGTCAGCACTGGTACGAAAGGGAAGGTACTAATGGTTATTTATTTTAAACACTGAAACTCTGCACTGAAATGTCACCAAGCATAGAGCATTGATTGCATATCGGTGCCTATGAAACACATATTGGAGCCTATGTAGTTGCAAAGCAGGTGCATATGGCTACTTTAAATGGGAATTTAATTTATTTTTGGGATCCGATCGAGAGCAAAGAGAAGAAAAAAGTAAGTATGGAGAACTGGTAGAAGAACCAGCGCCTATGTTGATTATACCAGTGCCTATGGAGTTCCAACGCAACTTCATATAGCTGCTTTAAATGGGCACTTTAATTTTTTTAGGATCCGAGAGAAAGGTGGAAAAATATCTAAGTATGGAGCTGGTAGTCTGACTGGTGCCTATAAAGTTCCTACCGGTATTCAGAAAGTTTCCTTCCATTATTTTCATCAAAAATTCAAAAATATTCTTTAACTGCCAGAATATAACACAAGTATGATTGAATCCTAGTACTGGTGCTAACATTTTTGTCCCTCCAAGTAGAATTTTTACTTCTGTACTTAGGTCCCACCAAGGGAATTGAAGGCGTCAAATCAAAAAATTGGTGGCACCAAAATACAATTCATCAAGATACAATCGTGACTTGGCAATTTGGGCCTTAACGGGTGAACGGAGAGGTCTCATAACAATAAAATGAATACATGTACACAATTTTGAAAAATTACACTCTAGTCCCCAAATTTTACAAACACACCCTAAACCCTTTTTCACGCCTGCATGGGATCTTGACATCATACTCCATGGTGTGTTCGGGAAATCCAGGAAGGTTAATTACATTCCCTAAGCCATCTTCATTTGTTAATGCAATTAGGTTCTAAAAATGTGCTTTTGGGTTACGTGATTATCCATCGCTCCAAATTATATGAATTTTCATATTCTTTCCTAATTATAAAATTATAAAATATTTGATTTACGTTGATTAAATGTGGAAAAGTTCTAGTACATGTTCCAAAGTAAATTGTAGTCGATTACTTTTAAATGGACAAAGTGAAATCAGGAAAACTTATGGATCTGTTTGTTTACCGGAACCCTCTCGTATTTTCTGGCTGGGACATGGAAAATAAATTGGGGGTGTTACGAGTACCTTATAGTTCGACCGAATTACAAGTAAACTTTTTGGCATTTCCCACTTGAGTCCTTCCAACAAATTTGAAGGTGAACCACAAAATCAGCAACACAAAAATTTGATTCAATTATAAATGACATCGAATTAGAGATTTAGGCCTGAACGCATGAATGAAAGGGCCTCAAAAGTCAACGATGATTGCTAATACACATTCAAGGAAAATTAAATTGTGACCCTCAAATTTAAAAAACACACCTTAAACCCATTTTCCCACCAAGCTGGAACCTCAATTTATCGTAGTTGACAACCCAAGGATTTTGGTACGAGAATAAAAAAAAGTATTGACTAGTGTTCGTGAAATGCTAATGGAGTGTTTCAAAATACAAGAATGGGCACATTCAAATGGTCTAAATACTAGACACCAGTATCAGCACTAATTCATGGTATTTCCTTCTAAACTGGTGCTCAAAAATGAGTTTCTTAACTCTTTTTTACATAGGCACCGGTATTGGGCATGGGTAATCGGAGAACTTGTGATAGAAAATAAGCTTTACTGCTTTGCTTTACATAGGCACTGGTATTTGGCACCAGTAATCGGAGAACCGGTTCTGAAAAAAGTTATTTCTTGCTTTTTTTTCATTAGCATAGGCATCTCACACACCGGTATTCAAAGAACTAGTGATGGATTTGTTCATAGACACTAGTACTTTTGTTTTCAGATTCAGAACTGGTGTATATGTTATTCCTAGAACCAATAATGAATTATTGGTGCTGGTATACCGGTGCATATGTACTTGTTTTCCAGTAGTGTAGTACATATTCAGACATTTAATCACTTAACCGATCAAGTGGGTGCATGTCACGTTATTTCCTCCAGTGACATGTACATGCACAATTTGAAACATTTA
The DNA here is from genome assembly GCA_032355605.1 of Rubia tinctorum. Classification (NCBI taxonomy): domain Eukaryota; kingdom Viridiplantae; phylum Streptophyta; class Magnoliopsida; order Gentianales; family Rubiaceae; genus Rubia; species Rubia tinctorum. The sequence goes on along the minus strand of JAULKM010148966.1, from coordinate 14,168 downwards.
TATTTTTTTCAATAATTACATTTCAGGTTCGTCTTCCCTCCTTTCAAGATTTAATCAATCACTACTGGAGAACTGGAACATAGGCACTGGTACCTAAGCCCTGGGGGAAGGAAGCGGTGCTGAGTTGATGATAGGAACCGATTTTAGGGGAAAAAGAGAAAAACTGATGCCCATGCATATTTTCAGCACTAGTAAAAGATACTTGTGCCAAATACCGGCACTTATGTACAATCATAATACCGGGATAAAATGTATCTGTGCTAGAAACCTGTGCCCATGTTTAAAATGGTTATGGGAATTTTAATTTTCCAACACCTGTAGTCTTAATGTTGGCAGAATACTGGTGCTAAAACAGGTGCCTATGCCTATGACTATAATATTTCTTTTGGCGCGTAAAAAATTGGTGGGAAAATCCTAGCACCAGTTCGTTTGCAGTGTACTAGTGCCTTTGTAGAACCATAGCATCGGTATACAAGCTACAAAACGATGTATGCGTGAAAAAAAGGGCAGATATTTTATAATTTCTAGCACTGGTAGTGTTAAAATAAACTGTATCGGTGCTTAAACAGGTGCCTATGACCGAAATAGTGGTTTTGATTGTTAAAATTTGGTGGAAAAAATTGTAGCACCGGTATATAGGCATAATACCGGTGCTAGAAGAGCATTTAATGCTCACCTACCACTAATCCTTGGTGGGTAAAAAGTAAGTTTTTGGGAGAGAAGGTTCATTATTGGTGTTTTTGAGAGGCGTAAGCATGTGTATGGCAACGTTAGTTTGTTGAGCAAAGAATATGTTGTTTTCGCAGAAGATTTTTTAGACCACGTATTTAGAAGAGAGTCTTATGTCCTTGTCGTGATTGTAACAGGGTTTCAAAAAGATTATTTGGTTTGGATGTTTCATGGTGAAAAGGCACTTCCAAAGGTAGTGAAGAAGAGTGTTTTGAGATGTAAATTTATATAAATGTGTGGGGAGGTTGTCGATGAATTTAGGGGGAGGCCCGAGGTTTTGTCAAATTTCTTAGGTGAGAAGGACTAACCATTGTATCTCGATTGCAAGAAGAAAGACACGATCATGTCATGTTTGATGGAATGTTTAATATGAAAGGTGTTGGTTAGTGGAGCGGCACTAGCATGAATAAGTTCAATTTTTTTGAATGAGAAGCTTCTATCCGGTAACTGGTTGCCGGACAACCTGTACGAAGCGAGGAGAATTCTATGTCCGATGGAAATGGAGTATAAAAAAAATACATGTTTGTCCGAGTGATTGTGTTTTGTATAAGGGTGATTGGGAGAAGGAGTTGGCTTTCCCCGTATGTCATGTGTCACACGCTACAAGAAAAGGAGAAATGTGGTTGTTGATGGAGATGTTGTCGTAAAGTTAAGTAAATGGGTCCCTGAAAAATGCATGTGGTATCTTCCAATTGTTCAGAGGCTGAGAGGTTGTTCAAGAATGTCAATGATGCAAAAAAAACATGATTTGGTACATGGGAAGGGTTCTCTTAAAGATGACATGATTTGTCATCTAGCTGATGTCGATAGTGGAAGAGATTTAATAAGAGGTAACCGGAATTTGCAAGTGAGCCTACGAATTTGAGGATAGCTTTGTGTACTGATGGAATAAGCCCGTTCGGAAACATTTCCTCGGGACACACTTCATGGCCGTTATGCTCTCCATATACAACCTTCCACCGTATTTTTGTACGAAAAGGTAATATGTGTTGATGCCTTTGTTGATTTTTCGACCAAAACAGCCCAAGAATGACATCGTTACGTACCTGGCATCTCTTATAATAATTTTAAAGCACTATGGTCCGACGGTGTCGATGTGTTTGATGGTTTTAAGGGATCAAAGTTCAACTTGAAGGCAATGCATTTTTGTACAATAATTAATTTTCCCGCATATGGAAAACTTTCAGGTTTTGTGGTGAAGGGGCACAAGGCGTGTCCCGTGTGTGAAGAGTCCACATATTTCCAACACTTGAAGAATGATTGCAAAACAGTGTATTTGGGTCACCGAAAATTCCTCCGATGAAGAACAAGCTTTGTGAGGACACATTTCATTTTGTTGGTGGGAAGGAGGTTAGGAAGGCATCGAGACCATTGAATGGGGTTTTCATCCACAAGAAGGTGGAGAATTTGAATGTTGTTCTTGGGAAAAAGATGAAGAAGGGGTGCGGCACCTAAAGGACCTTGGAGAAGAGATCGGTTTTCTTCAATTTACCCTACTGGGAGCATTTGGAGGTTCGACATTGTTTGGATGTAATGAACATTGAAAATAATGGGTGTAAGATTTTGATTGAGACCTTACTTAACATCCCTGGGAAGACGAATGACAGCTTGAATGCGCAGAAGGATTTGTTGGAGCTTGGTATTCAGTGAGATCTAGCCCCAGAGGTGAGAGGGAAGCAAATGTACCTGCCTCCTGCCCCAAACAATTTTTCAGAAGGCAAGATCATATCGGTTTGCGAGTGTTTTCAATGAATGATGGTACCATCCGGCTACTCTTCTAATGTTAGTCATTTTGTGAGTGATGATTTGCGTATGAATGCTTTGAAATCACATGATTGACACCTCCTTATATAACAATTGTTGCCCGTTGCCATTAGTGGTGTTATAGAGGAGGACGTGCAATCTAGCGTTATGAGACTGTATTTCTTCAAATCCATGTGTCAGAAGAATATACACGGGTAAGCGCTTGATGTGTTGGAGTGGGACGGGGTTTTAGTGTTATGTTACTTGAAGAAGTACTTTCCCCCGTCCTTCTTGGCAGCATGGTCCACCGAGTCATCCATTTGGTTAGGTAAATTTGATTATGCGGTCTAGTGGGAATGCATTGGATATATCCATTCAAGCGGCACATGGGTATTTTCAAATGTTACGTTTACAATTGCAGCTGGCCGGATGCGAGCATCGTGCACATGTATATGACCGAAGAGGTCATTGAGTAATGTACTTCGAACTTGGTTGGTAAGAAATTGGTGGGATTACCAGAACAAGTACACTTTGGTCGGAAGAATGGGGTGGCATGTTCGAAAGATACAACTAATACATCATTCAATGCTAAGTTGATAAAAGTTCACCTTTATATTTTACGGTATAGTAGCGAGACTGAAATCTATGTTCAAGAGCACATGTCACATTTACAAGCACTCTATCCAGACTGGCCTTAGAATAAAATACAGTTAGAGCATTATTCCACATTTGTGAATTTGTTTTACTATCGCTGCAATATGGATGACATGCTTGATAAACTTCGTGCGATAGAAAGTGCCCAGTTAAAGGAAAAGAAGTACTCCCACCACACCGGTCCAAGGGGTAACATGACAACAAGTGAAAAGTTTGTCGAGCAGCTAAACAAGAAGATGAGAAAGAAGCTGAGGGATCAGGGCAACACGGAAGATGAGATTGAGGTGGATATCAGTTCCAAGACATTCAAGCCTGATAGATCGCAGGTCTACCTTGAGTCAAATAAGGGGGAACATAAAGACTACCAAACCCCGGAAGTCAAAACCATAGCTGCAGAAATAGTAAGTATTCAATTCATTTAAAGATTTATGTATAAGTAAACATATTTTCATAACTAACCTAATAATATGCACTGCAGTTGAGGATGAAAAAGGAAAAATACAAGGGACACCTAGAGTTAGAACCAGGTGAGGACATTCTGATAAGAGCCACACAGAAAAAAGGATCACCCGGTTTGCTAAACAGGTACTCAGACTCGATTTCCAATAGTTGTTGTTATCCTAGATATAGCAAGAAGCAAGTGTAGCAACAAATCCTCGTCCCAAATAGAGCCCAAGAAACCCCCCACTAATCAACCGGTTTTGGAGGCGATGGTCGCTTAACTTGACCAGTTGGTCGAGGGAATGGCTATAGCAGGCGGAGTAAATATTCCGGAAGGCCTGGACGACTCTAAGAGCTTCATTGAGAAGGCCTTGGTGGGTGTATCTACCGGTCTTAGCGACTAGGGTCAAGATCCCAACGACGGAGAAGAAGATGAGGAGGTTTATATGCATTTCAATTACTAAATTTCTAATTTTACTTATCTTTTTGTATAGACCCTGATAATGTTTAGACTTACTATATAACTGCTCTGTGTAATAGGATGGTGATTTGGTCACCTTATTCATCAAGATCCTCGAGGGAAAGAGGGTAAGGGTAGCTAAAGCATTACTCCAGAAACCAAGGCGTTGCGATAAGGCACAGGGTGTAGTAGCTCGCGTTCGTGTGTGCGAGCCAATCTGCCATTCCAAAACTGGATTGCCATCTGCCAATCACCATTTCAATGAAATCCCACTACACTATTGAAAACCAAGTCATTTCCAAGTACTTTCATTCCTTTTATTGTACTTATTGTCTAAATTGTGTAACCATTAAAAGTTCAACATTCTTAGACTAGCATGTCGATATCAAAGGGAGAAATGGCAGATAGAACCATCTTCGGATTAAACTTGGAAAATCAGTCATTGAATCTAAGAGTTCTTTCATTCCGAACATTATTTAATAAATTTACATTTATCTCAATTTTTTCATTTGCAATACCGGTATCAGTTGAGGAGTTTGGAATGCGGGTACTACATCCTCCAGTTCATGGAAGAACTTGTGCTCAAGACTACCTCTACCGATAATCTAGAGGCTAGTCGACAAATTACAAATTAATCATTTGTTCTTCTTACCTAATAAATACTTACACCTAATTAATGCTGGGGATGTGTGTACATAGCATGTATTTCCCCAGGGACAAGGAGCATACAATGGTAAGGAGATAGCAGTTGTAACCGACATATGGTTCCAGGCTTAGATAGACGTATATTCGAAAGAATGCAAGACATCGATGGACCTCTTGCCGTTAAATAGAGGATAAAAATTGATTTCATTTTGATTAAGTTGTTTTATAAATTTGCTGGTCATGGATGATTTTTTTAGAGTTCTACAGTTTTTACATTTATCATTTCTTGCTGATTAGAATTAATCTTGGTTCAATTCAGACTATATTTTATTCCGTGTAATTAGATTTTGAGTAAATTAGCTATTCTGATTTTCTTCAGTGAAATTTCCCCGGGCTTCGATCCGAGATAGGAACCACCGCCATTTTGGGATTTTAACAGTCGTTGCTATAATAAGTAGCATATGTATGAATATTATACCGGTGCTCAGCATATACCACTGCAGAAAAATTTAGATCCTTTAAATACGTGCACCGGCAATTCTTTTTAAAATGGCGCTCAAAATTTATTAGCATTTGACATCATTTTTGCATTTAGCATCGGCAACGATCATCTACAGGTGCCGGTCATTATCCGCAACAGTATTCCTTTATTAGCACCGGTAATGTCACCGATTATTTAGGCATCGGTAGCATTCGATCAGTGCTAGTTATAGGAGACCAGCACTGCTAGAGTATAATTGGCACAAGTAGCATTTTACCGGTGGTAGGTGTGGATTTCCATCACCGGTATTGTGTACCGGTGCCTGTGTAATCACTTAGGCATCCGTATACGGGGATCGAATAACCGATGTCTATGTACCGGATTACTGGTGCCTATGTAGGGTTTCTGCAGTAGTATATGTTTTCTGATAAGATTTCTACTAAAATAGTGAATAATAATAATAATATATCAAAAATTAATAAAATAACATCAATCTAAATGAATTGAAATAAATTAGACGAACTTGAACTGCGGAAAAAAGAAAAGAAAGTAATTACAATTTGTTTTTATGAATACACTTCAACTTTTATAACAATGACATGTAAATTGAGAGTGAAACCTTCTCTCTTTTTTTAATACTCCATTCGTCCTATTTCATATTGCTTAATTTGATTTTTGAAAGTAACTGCATCAATGTTTAAATATTAATAAATTTATTTATGTGTAAAATTTAAAAAAAAATTAAAATTATATGTTACGATGAATCCAACAACATATAACAGATAATAATTTTACATATAAATAATAAAATTTAATAATCGAAGGTGATTAAATTTCACTTGCAAAATTCAAATTAATTAATATGAAGTGGGTATTACCCATAGTAAAGTACCGGGATGGAGCACGCAATTTATTACAAGGGGAATGCATGAAGTCATTGCATCGTCAAGTCCACAACTTTAGCCTCTGGTATCGTCCAAACATGGCTCTAATGAGCACTTTGGCCCTGGAAACTGGCAGGTGTGCTTGTTAGACTAAATCAAATAGAGTAAGAGAGTAAGAGAGTAAGAGAGTAAGAGAGTAAGAGAGTAAGAGAGTAAGACTTCATGTTGTTATGTAATCTTCTACTTCCTCTTTCTCACTTGTATTTACACTGCAATCATTATCACACTGTTCAAGAAACATGTTTGATCGTGAATAACTTTATCTAAGTATGATAACGATAAATAAAAAGTTGATATTTAGATACTACTTGTTAAGACGAATTGTACAATATCACCTACGATAACATTATTGTTCACATATATATATTCCAATATGCGGTCAAACTTTGATAGAGAATAGCGTCAAAAAAGTAAAAGTGCAAATAGAGTTGGGACGGAGGGAGTATATATTCTTATGATTCAATAATGAAATTATTATGGGAGTTATCTACTCTAATATGGTATCAGAATATTTACGATGCTGAACCTAAAATAATTCCGTTCCATTTTCTTATCGTAGTCGTAGTCTTCGTTTCCCCCTTGTTTTCGCGTCCCTTGTTTCCCAGTTCTCAAATAATTCCTTACACCTAGAGCTTTCAATCTCTGACCCGAATTTCTGACCCGACCCGCACCGACTCGACCAAACTCAACCCAAACCTGATCCTGACCCATAAAATATTGACCCAAACCCGACTCTACCCGAAACCCGATTCTGACCTGCTAATTTGAGTCCAAACCCAAACCCGACTCTACCCAAACTCAACCTGAAACCCGATTCTGACCTGATAATTTGGGCTCAAACCCGAACCCGACTCGACCTGAACTCAATCTGAAACCCGACATGACCTGATAATCTAAACTCTAACCCAACACGACCGAATCAACTTGAAATCTTATTACGACCCAAACATGATTCAATCGGAATACGTTTCAACTTGAACCCAATTCAACCTGACGTATAATCAACTTGTAACTGATTCAACCCGAGAAATAACATACATAACTCGATCCATAATTAACTAGGAAAATAGCCGACAATTAGATTGATCCATAATCAATATAATTTTGACCATATGCGTAGTAATTTATTTAGTTCAAAATATTTGAAACTTTGCGGTTGGGCATATATGAGTGAACGGAAGTGTCTAAAAAGTCAACACTAATTACTTCTATACAATATTGGAAAATTACATTGTGAGTTAAAATTGTGTTATCTCATAATCTATTGCTTCAAAATACATGATTTTTTTGTTATTCTTGCCTAAATATAAAAATATTAAATAAATGTTTTTTTTGAAATGTTAGAAAATGCTAATACATGTTCAAGAGTAGCTGATACCGTAACCCATTTTCAAAATCTTTTTCTTTCCTATTATAGCTTCTTTCCTATTCTAGCTTTCTTTCCGATCCGACCCGACAAACAGATTTCGACACTTTCCAACCCGACCCGACTCGGCGAACAGACTTTGACCCGTTTCAACCCGACCTGAACCCGATCCGACCAACAGAATTCAACCTGCCCAAACTCGTTTCAAACCGACCCGAACCCGAACCGACCCGAACAACATATTTCGACCTATTTCAACCCGAAAAAGTTTGAACCGAACTCGAATTCGAACTTGAATCGAATAACCGAATTGACACCTATAAGTGAGGGCAAACCTAGTGTCTTGTCAATTTTCATTCTTAACTTGTCAATGACAACATGTTATGCATTAATTTACACAAGTTGGAACCCAAGTGGATTGGCCAATCAATTCCAAAGGCTTGGGAGGTTGAAAACATTAATCATTTATTGAAGGAAATTTGTGTACTCCCTTCTATATTTAATATTATTCTTTTTATTTGAGATTTTTTTTCTTCAATCATGATACTTTTCTATTGATAAAATTCATTCAATTTATACATTTATTTTACTTTTACTTCTTTATTAAGAGGTCATAATTTTTTGCAGGAAGTTAGTTAATATTTTCATGGCGATATTACAGTTTTATCGGATATCTAATATCTAATAGTACGAACAAATAGTGTGGTTGACATGTAATTTACTATCCTTGCAATATATTGATTATTACTAGAGATGAGTTAGGTTATGTGTTGATTCCGCTCATAGGAATCACTATTGGACGTTTTCACACCATTTATGAATGATTGCTTTAAAACAAAAAAAATAATCAATAGTAATAACATGATTATTATTATAATCAATTACCACTAGGCGTTTTTTCCCAACAATTATGTAAGTGCTTTAATTTCTATTTAGGGATATATATACCAATATAACCCTACATACTTGAGTAAGTGTCAATATAACTCTCAGATAAATTTTAGTACAATAACAATCCTAACTACCCCCTGTCCCAAAACTATTGGCCACTTAACTTTTAAAGTTAAATTTAGTAAACTTTGACCATTAATAAAAGTTTATATATGTGATAAAAATATCATGCGAGATATTATTATATTCATTTTATCATCTATTTTCTAAATATAAATTTTTTATGTGGAATTGGTAAATGTAGCTAGTGATATTGACGGTCAAAGATGATCATTGGAGATTGTGAAAAATTAAATGAGTCAAAAATAATGGGACAGATGGAGTAGTAAATAAAAGTGTCAATGTAACTCTAAGACACTATTTCCGACATTGACCGCACGTAAAATGACTTAAATGCCCTTTGACCTAAAACCCAAAAATGTTAGGACAATTTTGCCTTCAGGCCGCCGCCACCACCACCGCCAGGCTGTTGCCGGCCTGCCACCACCCCCACCCACTCCTGCCACCACCCCACCCCCTCCAGCGATCCCTTCCCGATCTAAACCCTAGCGCTGGTGCCAGTTCAACCCTAGCGTCAACCCAAACCAACCCTAGCGCCGACGCCACCAATCCCTTCCCGATCTTTGCACACTTCCACTAGTGGTGCTCGATCCACAAGGAGGCAGAGCCGCCGCAGCCTAGCGAGCTAGGATATACCGGTGAGTGGTTGCGGGGCCATGGGGGTAGGGTTGTTTAGGGCGGGGTTTGGGCGGCATAGTGGTGATGGAATTGTGAGCGAGGTGGATTTAGAACGGTGGATTTAAAGAAAGAAATGGCGAGAAGGGATGTTGGAGGAGAAAGAATTTAAGAAGAAGATAAGGGTTTTGGAGGGTATAAATGTAATTTCCTTCTTTATTTAATTTTTAAACGTTTCTAGAGGGGTAAAATAGCCATTTTACTAAATCCAGGCCTAAATTTACCGGAATGGGTACTTTAGCACTTACACTAACTGTCTAGAGTTATATTTACAGAGTAATGATATTCTTAGTGAAACATCATAGTGAATGATGTGACATTAGAAAAATGACAGATACATCTATTGTTAGTTACACTTTTCAAGTAAGGTGATTAATGATTTTGATCTTTTCATTAATGCCGCATCATTCACTATGATGTTTCACTGTGAATTTTCACTGAGAGTACCATTACTCATATTTACACTTTTAATTATCAAAATGTTATATTAGCACTTATATGTAATAAATAGGATTATAAAAGTACTTTTCTCCTCTTTTTATAACTATGTACTCCTTCTGTTTCTCTAATCGCGGTCCACTTACCTTGTTGGGATGTTTTTTTAAAAATGATACACTTTCCATTTTTGGCAATATTTCTTCAGTTTCATCCCCCATTCTGTTTTTTATTTTCTACATTCAGTTTTATCATTTTTCACATAAATCCAAATACATATATCTATCGTGCCACACACATATAAACAAAGGAAATACCACGGTCTATGGCTCTCTCCATCTCCATCCTAGTGATGATCCTATTTATGCTTTATGAGGTTCAACTTAAACCGTTCAAGCAAACCGGAGTAAAATATTCGGCACTTTACATACCTCTACATTTGTCGTCATTGTCAACCCATGTTTTTGTTGGACCAGATATACTTTTTTACTCAATCCGATGAAATGATGAATGGAAACTTTGTCAAATTTGTCAAAAGAAGAGGATATAAAGATCGGCGATGAAATTGGAGTCGAAAGATTATTTTTTTTCCCTTCACGGAACTACCTCGTTGCGTTTAGCCGTTGGCCAGAAATGCTTTTACCCATAAGGCCGCAATGAATGATACCGAGCCGACAAGAATACCTTTGGCGCCACTCGTTTATTGGCAGTTTGAATCAGCAGCGGTTTATTCTGGAACGGAAGGAGTATGACAAATTATAAAGAGAGAACATATCCGTGGTATATCATCATCATCTCGGTCTAGGTCTAAAGGAGAAAGAGAATCACGCCCTTAGAAAAATAAATAAATATTCTTTTAAATTTAAGAAAGAACGAGATGAGAACTGCTCTAATGAGCAAGACATGTTTATACTACATGATGTAAATAGATGAGAATATAGTTATAAAAGTATTAAATTGAAATCCCTCCGTCCCAGAGAAAATGGTACAATTGTTTTTGAATCGGTATTTTATACAAGATGATGTGGAAGTGTTGATGGGGAAAAGAAGAATGATATTTTGATAATAGAAGAGTTGACTAGTAGATTTAATCAACATTTTAAGGGATAATATAGTAAATGCATGAACTCATTTTTTGCCACTTTAGGCAAGAATTGAATTGTGTCAATTTCCGTGGGACGGACGAAAATAGAAGTTGTGTCAATTTTCTTGGGACGGAGGGAGTGGTAGAGTTCTAGTCTGATTCATTTACTCTAACAGTCGGCACTTCATAACTCGCCATTTAATATGTTGCAAGTTTGGCGATTCAAATTTTATTTATTTGATGATAAAAAAATGGAAGCATATAATTCTTATTTTAATCCATCATAAGATAAATTATTTGAAATTTATGACCCAGTTCATTTGTTATTCGTTATATTCCATTTTTATGACCCAACACTTTTCAAACCATAATAAGATCTCTAGCCTCTTGGATACATCCAACCAGAAAGTTAAGGAGGATTGAATTGATAATATAAAAATAATAATTAAGTTAGTACTAGCTGATAGCCAAACGTGGCCTCACTTCTGTCATATAAAACACTCCTAAAATTTATTTTATATTTTGATAAAAACGTGAAAATGTCGTTTTAATTGCTACTATAAAATAACAAACGAGATGGGCGATTAGCCGATTATATACTTCATGATTTGTTTTGCTGGATTTATCTTCTTATCTGCATTTCCAACAACGTGTTCATCTCCCACTTAATTATTTCTGAATATAACTGTTACTTTTTTATCATCCGAATATTGTTATTGTTGAAATGATAATGGGATGTTGTCGTTGATTATAGTAGAGTTTTTGACGCTAGAGAGGCAACAATTCTTTAATAAAGTGATTTGATTTATTAAAGAAAGATTAAAACATTGCAGTAAGTGTCAATTGGATTGCATTTGAACAAAACTTGACTCATTTAACGGGTAAAAATATTGGAAGGTCGATTTGTCTCATTAGCTAGTTGAATTTGAATGACCAAAGTGCAACAATTGAAATAGACTGTTTTGTCCTTGACTTTGTCACGCAGATGACACATTAAGAGACGAAAATTAATTTTGATGAATTGGCCTAACAGAATAACCTTGACTCCTATGTTTCAAAAGTATAATGGTCAAAAGTGATTAAAATAGAATGATTGAGAATATTTTGATGGTCACGAGATAATTTTCCCTATGTTCTAGTATTGAGTATGAGATGCCTATTTTCGATTTATTATTATGTATGAAATTTATCGTGCGATCATTTGTTCGGGATATAAAAGGGGTCACGAGCAAACCATGAATTCTGATAGCATATTAAAATCATAGACTCATGTCATAAAATTAATTGGAACTATGTATGGGTGACTCGTGATTTTATATATTAAATTATAACTTTGTTAACCACTGATGTGAGACTCTAAGAAAAGTTATCTACAAACTTAATGTCATTTTATCACGAGATTCACGACTCACGAGCATATTACTACATTATTGAAAGGAATATGGGCGAAACCGGGGGAGCGAGGGGGTGCTGGCGCTACCCCTAGTATCCGGTGACCCGAAATTTAGGTCTAGGAGCCACCGGAATCTATGGATTCTGCCCCCCCCCCCCTAAACCTAGGTTTCAACTCCCCTTTCTGGCAAGCTCTGAGGAAGACGATGCCATTTTTTGATTTCTTCATTAAACAAAGCGACGTCGTTTTGTTATAAGTGAAACGACGTCGTTTTGTTCTCGTCAAGGGAATAAAAAAGAAACCTGATAAATTGTTTTAACTCAATAGGCCAAACTACTCTAATACCCAACCATTTTCTTTTTAAAAACCCCACTAATTTTCTCACTATTTTATTTTTAGAACCTTATTTATGTTATTATAAATTCATTAATAACAAGATAGAATAATAGCAAGTGTGATTTGTCGCATTTGTAAAATTTGAATTATTTTATACCCACTTTATTATTTAAGCGGATTTTGTTTGAATATGTCGAATTAAGTTTTTAGAAGACAAAAATCAGTGTAATTCAGTGGCCGGAAAAAAATTACCAATATAATTTAGCGTCTGAAAAAAAATTGCCCGTATAAATCAGCCCACTAAAATATTGTCCTGGTTCCGCCACCGGAAATGAACACATGAATCAGTTTATAACTCAATAACGTGAGCAATATTACTAGAATATGGAGCTTAAAAACAAAACGTTTAACATCAAAATGGACCACTTTTCTTCTCATATGAAATTTGAATCATATAAGCTGGCTATCCAAATATGACCCAAACTAATTGAGAGAAAACATTGTTATTCAATGCCAAAAACAAAACCGAAAACGGCAGTTTTCCCAAAAAGACTGCCATACTGGGATTTGGGAATGCTCACATTTCTACCTTGAACGCCAGGAAAAACCCCATGCATTCAACTTTATTTTAGTTCTTTTTAATTGATACGGAGTATGATTTAGCTTGTTTTGAAATTTTTTCAAATGTACTTATTATTGGATTTAGTTCAGCATAAAATTGATTTGGCAGAACAAGAATCGTGTCTCTATTTTCCCATAAATTTTAGGTTTCCAAATTAATTTAATTAAGTTCCATTTATAAAATATAATAGGTCAAGTCTTAAGATGTGCGGTCCTTTTTAAATTATAGAATAACTACAGTAACTTAAATATTGTACACTGTGATTTTATATTATTGTACATTTTAATTTAAACATGTAAGATAATATAAATAGATAATATAATTTTATATTATTGTACATTTTAAGATAATATAATTTTATGTTATTGTACATTTTAATTTGATGTATTTGAATATGAAAATAGTGTACAATAAATTTTATATAAATAGATAATGTGTTATTTAGATTGAAAAATACTATATTTAAATTAAAAACTACTAACACTGCTCTATATCTTAAAAAATATCATTTTTCAAAAGACATTCTCATTAATTCAATTTTAACCCATTATTATAGATAACTTAAATCCAAATCTTAAGCGGGAATATTTTTATTACCAGTGCCCTCTTTATAATGAGGTTATTATCAAATTTTATAATTTTATTAAATATATATATGTGAACATTAATATCATTCATTATTTTTGATTAAAAAATATCATATTTTAAAAAAATACATATATACATATATATATATATATACTATATATTATGGCTTGACAAATTTTATAGTTCCTCTGTTTTTTAAATTTGACACACTTACTATTTTTTGTATGTTTTGTTAATATTATAATCATGGACTCCTAGCCTCCTATTATAAAAAATCAATTTGTACTATATAGAGGTGACCCATGATCTTATATATTGATCAGTCGTAACTCTGTCAACCACCGATATGGGACACTAACAATTGGTTTTATGATAGGAGTCATTGATTCTAATATATTGAGTAGTACCTGATGTGTCCATTTTATATGGTGATTTTGGTAATTTCTTAGACTCGTTTTGGCAGAGTTTGATGCTCTGAAAACCATATTTTACCTTGAATTCTTATTATTAGAGTTGAGAGCGACTTTATCGCTTTTGTCACTAATAATGAGAATTCTGTGA
>JAULKM010148957.1:0-17458 GCA_032355605.1 Rubia tinctorum | reverse complement strand
AATTAATTCAGCATTAAGCCTTGTATTAATTAAGCATTATATTGCCTATAAATGTCTAATAAACTCACACCTCATGACCATGGAGGTTTCTCTCATTTACAATTACATACCTTTATTTGTGCTGCCGATTGATAACCTCTGGTTCTTACCATATCATAAGCTGAGTTGAGTGTGAAAATACATGAGGATGTAGGTTTTCCATATCACGTGATCCTCTCCGTCAGTTAAGCTATGTTCTTCTCTCCGTACCTGCAATATCTCATCTACAAAACCTATGCTAAACAGTTGTATATAATGCACTTGTTGAGCAATGAAATCTTTAACACATAAAAAGGTTCAGGAAGTGGCAAGTTGGGATCCCATTTATCAATCAAACAGCCCATTTTAGTCCAATTAACTATCCAAAAGTTGCATTTCCCTGAACCTAGCATATTAAATGTGTTTAATTCAGCTGAGTTGCTTACATTTACAGTCATTTACAAGCATATGATGTTCTAGCTGAGTTAGGCATTGACCATATTAGCTTAGACCACATATTTTTTCCCTGTTGTAAGTTCCACCACAGCTTTAGAGAGAGAAAGTATTGTTGATCTGAGGTCTCTATGGTGAATTCCATTTTCTTGAAGGTTTAGTGTTAACTTATTCCAGCTCTTCCAGTGTCTCTTTGGTTTATTTTCCTCATTTATTCCCCCATAAGAAATCCTGGAGAATGGCTTCTATTTTATCTAATGTGTGTGAAGCCAAAGATTTCAACTCCAATCTGCGGCCTGCATGCATCTGCACAGTCCCAGCCGCTCAGACAGCTGATAACACCATCCAGTAGGTGGCCCGCAAGGATTTTCATGGATCGCGGGATCAGTTTGACCGAGAACCATGTCCAGTCTGCAGCCCGAGTGCTTTTGCACAGGCTATGTGGTGTGGGCCTCATGCTATTGCACGGCCAGTGCCGACGTGGCTCCTAGGGTTTCCCTTTTTTGGGCTTCTCTAAGGCTCATATCCCACCTACTATATAAGGAGCACTAGTCTAGTAGGGTTTAGGGAGAGCCTTCATAATTGTAATTTCTATTTCCAAGTTCCAAGAATGGGTAGAGAGAGAAAAAAGACTAACTCTTCTCTGTTCTTTTATTATCTCCTAGTTTATGTCAATAACATTAATCCAATGCTTTAATTGGTTTCATTGTCCATGGAGTTGTGCAATTACTTGGGGATTTAATTTGTATTCATGACTAGGTAATAATTTTGTGAGATTCCAGATCCTTCTATATTTTATGTTTATGAATATTCATGTTTGATTTCAGGTGTACATTCTTGTATGATACATGTTATATATATATATTCTATGATGCACCGTATTTCATGTGTGATATGTTATCATGTTAGTCTTGATTGCCCTTGGGAGTGTTAAGTTAGGCGTAATGTAGGTTCGTGAGTACCGGCTAAGTATGTGCATGCATACATGATCGAGAGTACTATTACCATCATTATATCTTAGCTTGGTTGGATCTTAATGGGGGTGTGAGACACCCTCTGTGTACTCTGTTAGTAAAAGCATGATAGTACGAAGCAACTAGGGTTGTTGTAAAATGATCATCATCGTTTCAACCCTTGAGTCATCATGAGACGCCAATTCCTTTGCCTTTATAGGTCTAGGGAAAAGCATCCATAGTGAAGTTCCCGGGTTGTATTTCCTTACACTCATATATAATGGGCGTAATGCTCGCAAGGTGATTGCTTAGGCACTTGATCCTTTACGTGGGGTGCGTTAGCATTGGGAGTGAGATTGGGGAAAGATACTGCGATATCCAAGTGATCAACGTGCCTTCCCTAATTACAGAGGCATCATTGTTAGGATTAAAATGGGCCTAGGTGCCTTTATGCGACAGACATTGGGAAGTGTCGACAACATCCTGGACAAAACCCACTACTAAAAAGAAACATATATTGGGGAGGAAATACAGAAAAAAGATGAAAGAATAAATTGAACCTTCAGTATTGGAAGACGAGCATTTATCCTCCTAGGGGCAAAGAAATATTTATCGCACGAGTCGTACTTATCAAAACATGTCTTATAGTTCCTAACATTTAACGGCTTGAGTCTATCTACCAACTGGGTCACCTCCCCATGGATCTGAATCTACCTTGAGACTTATCCCCTTCACCCGGCAATTCCTGGTTAGACAAGGATAAGAGGTGGTATCAAAAAAAGAAACTAATTACCCCATCCTTGGTTAAAGAAAGACCCCCTATATAAGCTTTCTCCAGTTGCATACATATTTAAAATGGCCTTCCCACTCTTAGAAGAACCCCGATTGGGATATAAATCTGAAAAATGTTTAGGGAATCTTTTATCTATTGCAAGAAATATAACTTTACAAAACCAAGGATTATCAAAATGCAATTGGGATGGAGATGGAAAATTTTAGTATTATAGTGACCCAGGATATTTCTATGTACTTCCGGAGATGGAAATGTAAGGCCATAATTAAGGTGATTTTTATAAACAACTGACCTATCTTAAGGAATATTATGGTAGGTCTCACCCACCACCATGCAAGCAAGACTAGCATCCACCAGAAAGGAATAATCCTCTTGTATAGATTCAAGCATCCTCGATAGATTTTCCTCTTGCTACAATATAACCACAAGACTACTATTGGCTAGACCAACAATACCTCACGATGCAATACCCATTTTCTAAGTGTTGTTATCTTCTTAAGGGAAATGGGCATGGAACCAGCAGGGCCACCACCTCAACAAAACCACTGATTTTCCAGGACTGACCACCCCTTTTGGCAGAGGAGGGCTCGACGCTGGAGGATTTCAGCATAGATAAAGAAAATAAAGTGCCAAAAAGGAGAAAAAGTAACTTAATTAGCCAGAAAAGTTCCTAAAGGAGAACTCACGAAGAATTTTAAGATAAGGAGGGTTATGCACTTGAAAATGGTGGCTGAGGAAGTATATAAGAAAAGTGAAATTTATTTTTAGGAAAAACAATGATTTATCTACCTAAGGGACTCTCCATATCAAAGGTAATAATTACCGCCTTAAAAATTGGTAATTATGTTCACTGCAGGGATAAAATTCTCACCCACCCTGAGGACATGGTGCGTGGAGGCTCCACCAATGAAAAACATGCTAAGAAGATTCAAATTCTTGATAAATATTCTAAAATGGAATATTGAAGGCTATCCGCGATGCATGATTTTTGAACACTTACATAAGACAAAATTGATGGTCCTCGCCCAAGCTCAAACCTTCGGCTCTCTCGGGGCTATTGATAAGGATTGGATCAGAAACTCCTTCTCAGGGCGAAGACCTTGTTACCATTCTTTCTCGAGCCCACATCGCACTTTTTGTTGGGGCGAAGCCCAGCAGCCAAGCGAAAGATCTCCAAATCCGATTATACATTCAGATTACACCTCCATCCCAGGTACTATTATGGCATATTAATGTATGGTAACTCCACTATGGTAGGACAAGTATTCCTATAAGGAAGGTAAATATTCATCCTAACGTGATTGGAATATCTCTTAGGGATCAACCCATATAAATACTAAGATTTTTATTCATTAAATTCTCACAACTCAGATTAAACACTTTTGAATAGACTTTTCCATTTGATTTTCTTCTCCAAGTACCCTTCGTGGGTATGTTTTGAAGGATCGATATATTGAATTAAGGTTCAGCTATCACGATTGTGTTTCAGTACACATCAATCTCAATGAAAATTATCATATGTACCTGGATAATTATAAATAACGCACTACAATCAACACCTAATTAACATCAGATAAAGCTAATATCTTCAACAATATGCTTACAATGTAAGATTATGAGCATTAAAGAAATTCAGCACTTAATTCTCTGATGCTCGAGGGCGCAACAAATCTGGAGGACATCACTATTAGGTTTGGACTTTGAAGAAGAAAAACAAATACCTTTAAAATTTTGGTTTTAGGAGTGATGCAGGGATTCCTTCCGAATAGAGATTGTTCCTGGGGTTTACTACGACGAGTTTGACCTCTTTGGGCACTTGGAAAAGTCCCTTGGGATTCCCTGGGAGGAAGCTTCGATGCTCAAGTCACTGTTTGTTTTTTGCTTATGTATTTTTAGGAGTACAGATTACTTGCCTTGTCTGGCGTTCCCACTCCTAGATCGAGGCCCATAAGAGGATATTGCAGCGAGTGGAGACTTTTCGATATTCTCGGGATTGGTCACTTTTTAGTGAAGCAGTGTGGTTGGCCTATGTGTGTTTAGCGAACTACTATTGAAAGGGGACTTCTTTACAAAGGCTACGTAAGTCATGTATATACCATAAGACCCCCAACCACGGATTTATGGTGAGGGAAGTGGTGGAGGCCATTTTTGTGAAGTGAGCGTGTGGATTTTAGGACGAAGGGAATGTTGGTTAAGGTATAAAATATACGTTGCATGGGTTTAAAGAAAATAGCAGAGTAGGCGTGAAACAGAGAATGACTTAGTAGGTAGAAAAATTGAATGGATTTTAAAAATGAATTGAAAATAACATTATAGTAATCGATTAATATTACTTTAATTTCTATAAGTGGTTTGTGGTGTCCCCAAAATTGAGGAGAAAATTGACGTTTAACTAAAATGGTATGTAGATTAATCATTTTGGAGCGTGTTTATCAAGTGATGGCTCTGACTCCTAACTAGTATAAGTTATTGATTGCTTCAAAAATGTGCATTTTAAATAATAGCTTATTGGTTTGAATTACTTGGTGTTTCTATAAGATCTAGTTCATGTTAGAAAGTCTTACCTTGTTTATTCTATTTTCAAAAGTATTATTCGAACTTGGTCTGCTATCGTTAGAGCTCTAACTGCAAAAGGTAAATTACCTTTCCCAATCTTTCTATTTTAATCATGCTAGTTGTGCGTTCTGAGTCATCGTCTTCTACTGCCCATCCTAACCTCGGTGGCAGTGGGGCAATTTATAGTGAGATTCATATTGAAGATGAGATAGTCGTCGAGGAAGATTAAGTCTAGTGAGGTCATTGGTGATGGGGATAATGTCAGATCCAAGAGTGATTTGGTTGCGTCGAGGGAACATCATCCATTTTGAATAGATGTGATATTAATATCTCCAGCACCGGTGAGAGTGTGTGGAACTCTCCCACAGGAAATTTTAGTGTCTACAAACACCATGTTTAAGTATGGGGTTGACCTTACCCATTCGATTTTTTTGGCGTGTTGGGGGCTTATGTTGTTTCTCTTACCCAACTCCATCCTTGAGGTGTAGCCATGATTATTTGTTTTATGGAAATGTGTATGATGGCTGACAAGGAATTGAAAGTGAACTTGTTTAATGGGTTCTTTCAGCTATGGAAGGTGAGGAACAATGGAGAGTGGTTCACTCTTTAACCCAGTATTCTTGCAATTCAAATTGAACAAAGGTTTCCCACTAATTGTGGGGGTGTGGAAGGATAAACATGTGTTTATTAAGTGTACAGATGGAAAGGTGATGCCATTGTGGAATACTATTGTGCCTTTTGATAGGCAATCGCACAAGCTAGGGAAGTTGAAGAAAGAAAGTCAGATTGTGAAGGAACTTTATTCCCATACAGTCATGATAGGGTAAAGTGAAGCTCTGACACCCCTCTCCCCCTCCCCCTACCCCTCCCCCTCCCCCAAATTTTGATAGGTATTAGTCTATGCTATTGTATTTATTTCGCCCTTTGTATTTGTTGTTTTATTGTTGTCTTAATATTTCTAAATGATGACGTTGTCAAGCATCATTGTGAAAGCTCCTGATAGTCGAGAAGCTGAAGGAGATGATCATCATGATGAGGTTTTTCAGTTAGATCATGGGTGTCACAAGAAACATAATGGTGAGGATAAGTTAAAGGAGAGAGAAAGCTAGGTGTATGCAAACTAGGCGACACTTGAAGCTCGCCAGCATCACATGGGTGAACTTGTTAGTTCTGGCTCTGGGGGTTCAAGGTGGAATCATAGAACGGAGGGAGAAGGTAATGTTTATCCCTCGAAAGTTCATAAGGTTCTTGGGTATGTTTTCAACAAGAAAAGTCTCTAGTAGTTGTGGCCAAGTCCGATCAGTCGTGTGTGGCCGTGAATGATGTTAAGAACACAATTGTTTTTCTTAACTCAGCTATTGAGGTATATTGAAGATATGTTTACTATTGGCATATCACCTATTAGTTTGTTGACTTTGTGTTTTTGTGATTTAAGGTGGGGGCATTATGACCTTCATGATGCAGTCTTGCTAGTTACGCGAAGGAGGTGAAAGCCCTTCCCAAGCGTTTGGCAAAGCTAGAGGCAAAGTTAGAGCAAATTAAGGGTGCTCATGTAAATATTGAGTTGGAACTGGCAAAGATGAAAAGATGCAAAAATGCAAAGCCTTTGTCAAGAATAAGTTAAAATAAGGGTTATGTACAACCAAGTCACCCCTACGCTCTTGTGAATAAGCTTGCGACGACTCGGGAGTTTTATAATTTCTTTGCAAACATTTATTTTATGGTTGCTAATGTAAGTAGGGATGATCATGGATCTAGGACCCGACCCAGATCCAAACCCGTAGGATCTAGACCCGTTGGGTCAGGTATGGGTCCAAAAATTTTAAACCCATCGGGTTTGGGTATGGGTCTAGATTTAAGAAATGGGTATGGGTCTGGGTCTAAAATATTAAGACCCAGAACCGACCCAGGCCCAGACCCGTAGACCCATATTACCTTAACTATACATATTATTTATCCTAATTTCTAAATTTCTTTCATATTCTCTTTGTATTTTTATTTTTAACTAAACAAATAATGTGTATTGTATTGTTTTTTTTGAAAAATTAATTTATATCCATATTGAACTTGAAATATTTGTATTTAAGATAATACATATTTAATTAAGTGAATAATTTTATTAAAAAAAAGTTAGACCCATTTAAGACCCGTTTTGAACCCAAGACCCGGTTAGACTCATCGGGTCTGGATATGGGTCTAACATTTTTAGACCCCACGGGTCCGAGTTGGGTGGGTCGGGGTCTAACTAAAATTTTTTAGGATCAGATCTGGGTCTTATTAGACCTGACCCATGATCATCTCTAAATGTAGGGTGGTGTAGTTCCTGGGCGAGTACTTGTGAACAGAATCCCAACTTGGATACCGTTGGGCTAGATGACCCAACTACCATAGATTTAGCTTTAGAGGATGCAAAACGGTAAGTAAATGGGGATTTTGCCAAGAAGGTGAAGGATGATGGTCATCTGTTTCATTTGGTTGAGGAAGTGGGAAATATGACATTGTTTCCTCCAATGAAGGATCTTGGGGAGTGTGCATTGGACCGTTACCTAGTGAAGGAGAGTGTTCAAGAGAACAATAGTGATTCCATTGAGGTTAATCCACTGAGTGGCCTACCTCAGTCGAATGGCCTCTTCAACTATACCAGCAAAACAAGAAAGGGTAGTGGTGTTGCCACCAATCCTTCAGGCGGATTAGGTAGTGGAGAAGCAAGCTAGATCATATTTTAGTAGGTCATAATGTAATGGTCATTTTATTTAAGTATGAGATATAATTTTTTTTTGTTCTTGACTAGAGTACAAAAGTTTTTATTCATTATTATTTCATTATTTCTTTACGGGATGAATGTCTTAGTTTAGGTATGGTGAGTAGGGCCCTAAGCTATTGGCGGAGTGTGAGGGTAGGTGAGAATTTAATGTCGGGAAGTATGTTGTTCCTAGATAGAAGAGCAATGTCGTATACTTTAGTCGTTGCTAAAAAATCAGCACGATGTGAATGCAAACCTATTGGATGAGTGACCCACATCCCACGGGGTCGTTCAGAACCTTGCTGGAGAGCTTAACCCACAAGATGCATTTCAAAGATAGAAATTTGTAACTGTTGCTCTCATACTCACTGCTAACTACAATAAAGTAGCTATTGGCAAGTCCAGGGTCATCCACAGAGATCTAGAATTCAAAAGTTAGCTTTACACAACCCACAATTGGGTGTCACTCCGATTGTTTATCGGGAATAGCTAGAGTTTTAAACAGATAATTGGGGGGTTTTGATCTAACAAACTATCGAGCATGCAAGAAAATAGATTAAAACTATGATTAACTAGTCTTGGGGGGAGGGTATTTTCATTTCATGACCGATTATTGACTTTGATCCCAGATTCTATCACATATAACCATACATACATATTCACATGCCAATGTCACATAGTGTGTAGATGGTCGGGAATTCCCAATGTCTGTCACACAAAGGTTCGTCTCCCTTCAAGAATTATCTCATCGCCTCTGTAATTAGGGAATGCGCTTTGATCTTTTCTATATCGCAATTCATTCCCCGTCTTCTCACTCTTGATGCTAACGCGGCCCTGCTTAAAGGATCTCAGTCTTGCGTAGGTCACAACCGTTCGATACGAGAGTAAGAACAATACGTCTCAGGCACTCCACTTTGGATACCAGCCCTAGGCCTAGAAAAGATAAGAAATTGTCATATACGAGAGTAAGAACAATACGTACTAGGCACTCCACTATGGATACCAGCCCTAGGCCTAGAGAGGATAAGGAATTGGCATCTTGTGATGACTCTAGGGTTTTCACAACCCTAGTCGCTACAAACTAGAATTCTTATCTATTGGGGTAAGCCAATGGTTCCCCTCGTTAGGAATTAGTCAAGCGCTTCTAACATACAGTCACTCACACAACTAGCCATCTAGAGTTAAGGTCTAACGATCAGGTCGGTACTCTCAAGGTAGCACGAATGCACTCATATCTCCGGTACTCTCGAGCCTACAATAGCCCTAATCTAATACTCCTAAGATAGTATTTTAGCCTAGCACGATATTATACTATGCATAGAATTATGGATGCATCATAAAGCAAGACATGGCATAAATCATACATGAATGAGAACTACAAATCATACACAAATATTCATAAGGCATAGAAAAAGGGTAATCTAATATCTCACAAAATCATAATCAAGTCATGAATACATATATCAAAATAATAACTACTCTAGAGACATTAAATCCAAGAAAATTATTGGATTTAATGCTATAAGGCTAGAACTGGAGAGAGAAAATGAAGAGAGGAGAAGGCCTCATTCTCCTTACCTACTACAATAATGAAGTGGGTGATCCCAGACTAGCTTATATAGTAGATGAGGTTTTGGACTTAGAAGGCCCAAAAAGGGGAGAAAACCCTAGCAACCATGCATGCCACGCTAGGGCACCTCGTGCAGTATTGCACGTTCCAGTTGGAACTGCCTGTACAAAAGAGCACAGGGTGCGGACATTGCCAAAGTGCACGACCCATCGTCTGGAGCTTTCTTTATTGGCTTCTGATGGCACGGATCATGCCAAAGTGCATGACCCATTGTTTGGAGGGTTGCTTTTCAGCTTCTGATAGCACAGGCCATGCTAAAGTTCACAGCTCGTCGCCTAGAGGTTGGTTCATTTGTCTTTTGATGGCACGGGCAGTGCCAAAGTGCATGGCCCGTCTCCTAGCCTTGTGAATTTCCTTGTTTCCTTAAGCACGAGTCGTGCTTGTTTGCATAGCTCTCGTCCCTGGCCTCATTCCATCAGCATTGGCTATAGCACGGGTCGTGCCAAACTACATGGCCAGTGTCATCTTTGACTTCTCCTGGAACTCACTCCTTTCTTCACCGCTACTATCTATTACCACGCTTTGACATATGGCATTCGGTCTTCTACTACCCTTTCGAATGGCCTTCTACTTTTACTACCATCCTTGCAAATGGCATTCTAAAAACAATATAAAGTGCTTACGATCAATCTACAAATTAATCTTAGAAAAAGGATCTAGATTCTTTTAAGGACCAAAATCTACTTGACCTAAGGTAGGCTACAAAATGAAGGATTTAGATATGACAAACAAAACGGTCATCTAAACCCTGTACAGTGTAAAACTACCTAATCTAGCAATCTACCAAACAAAAAACTATAAATGAGATGTTAAATGCTATGGAAAATACATGCATTTGACATCTCATCAATGAGGTTGCTAAAACCCTATCCGCGAAGCTAGGGTCATCTAGTGGAGTTTTAACAAATCACTACTTATATTTTTAAGAACCCGTTAAGGAGGTGCAGTGAAGCAAAGAAGCTTATGCATGTTATGTACATTTACTAGGGAGTATGCTGTCAGAGTGTTTAGTCCATGGGTCGTAAGTTTTACTAAGAACATGTGAAAGGGGTTTCCCAAACCAGTAATTTACGCAGCGTGAATTGTATACACATGTGGTGGGATTCTTGAGGAGGATATATGAAGGTTTTGGTATCCAAAATTCCTTATTCATATTGTTCAGATGTTAGTGATCGTATAGGTTGTTTGCGTAGTTTTTATATTCCTCTTCTCGTTAGTATATTCTTGGTTTATGCCAACGAAGTTGTTGTGACTTTTCTTAATGTAGATGTGTTTTAGATATCAATTTTGTAATGGTTGGGAATTGCAAGGACATGGTCATGTATTTGTTGGAGATGGTAGTTATTGAACTCTTTTGTGTAAGTAGTTGAATGATTTGTAGTGGGAATGGTGTTGTATTAAGGTTCTCAGTGTATTGGATGTGTGCGGGATAGTTAATGGTTGCTAAGGTTGTATACCGTTCAATGAAGTGAAATTTCGTAGTTGGTTACTTGGATTGCGACAAGTGGTGTATAGATGGCAGTGGAATTAGGGCTTTGATATTGCAGCGAAAAGGTATGAATGTGTTCCACTTGTGTCATCGGGCTGGTGATTTTTCAAACGTATGACAAACCGTAGGTGGTCATCCTGTCTTTGTCGCGAGGTGTGGGTGACGTTGTTACTATGTGAATTTGTAGGTGATTGACCTATTTGTGTTGCTTAATCAAACGCGGATAGTTATAATGGAAAGTGGGTTTTCTAGGTAAACGAAGTAAAGATTAGGGAATGTTCCATTTTATATTTTTTGTGGAGGATGATTCTGTATTATGGGTGAACTTGTGTGTTTTAGATTAGTGTTGTTTTGTATGGGCCTTTGTATAAATGGGTTTTCGAATACACATTGTAGTGGGTTTGTGAGTAAATAAGATTCCACGTGGGCGCGAAATTTTCAGATTCTTGCATAATATTACGGCGTTCCATTTTCCAAGGCTTAATAGGTGATTGGTCTATTTTTTTAGAAACGGGAATATGTGTCCTTTAAAAAACTCTTAATGATGAGGATTTCTGTTTCCATGGCTAAACTACGCCTATAAAAAGGGCTGCTGGTAAAGCACTTTTTCGGTTGTGTTTATTGTTCCTGTGTGTTTAGTATTTTGGAGAGGTACCCTTGAGTGTGTGTTGTGTTTGTATGTTGTGTGTTGTTAGTGTGTATAATTTGGATGGCTGTCGATTTTGGGATTCTCCTCATAGGGACAGTACCTTCTGGTTTTCCCGTAGTATTTTTGAATATCGCAGCTATCCGGGGTTTGGATTGGAGATCTCACTAATTATGTGATAACCCGTTATATGAGAGTAACTTGGGGAAGTTATTCCAGTTGATGGGGGTGAAGTCTAGATTACATTCCGTATTTGATGTTTTAAAGATCTTCATGTTTTCCTTAAGTTTTACCGTTTTAAATGTGTTTTAGATTTTTTTATAAAATTTTTATTATCTTGTGTGTTTTTTTAATGATTTTGAACAATAAATGCAGGTGAGATTAGAGAAAGTGAGATAGGGATGGAGAATGATGAAGAATCTCCATCCACCGAGCCTTGGATATGGGTTCTGAGGAAGACTAATAGGAAGGGGATGCCTAGAATTCTTCCGACTAAAGGTGGGAGAAGAATATGAGCAACTCAATCGGTGAATCTCGTGACGGATGAGAGGCTTTGAAAGTCCGCTGACTGGGTTACGAGATGATATGGTAGGTGTACAGGTGGAGCGATGTATCACTACTCGTTAGTACGCATTCTCTACTGGATGTGGATGACAGTGCCCATTCACGGGGGCACTTTTGGAAACACAAAGGGGAAGAATGGGCGACCATTCACTAACTCCCCCCACCCAACCCACCCACCCACCCACTTGGGGCCTTCACAACCTTGCTAGTGCTTAGCTAGGAATTTAAGTAGATATTTATTGATGTAAAAGGTTTGAAAATATGTTCTAGTTCTTTGTAGGGGAAGTTTCGTAGTCCAGGCAAGTAATTTTGCAGTAATCGTTAATTTTTGTATGGATCTATGATTAATAAAGTTTATATTAACTACGCCATGATTCTTCTCATTTCTTTAATGTTGAACTTATTCCACCGATGCCAATGTTACCTCGCTTATTTACTCTATTTGGATTATATTCCTTAGTTTTGGATGGCCAATAGCTCGGGGGTTGAACCTATTATGCGAGTTGAGCGCGCGTTATTCTAATCGGGGTATGGGATGTGCTTCTGCAACCGTGCTCCGGTACCACTTCGGTGTGCTATTCCTATACCGATGTTTTCCTTTACGAGGCTTTAATCGTTTCGCACTCTTTTCAGTGTCTCATGTAACCTTATACTCTAATTAATTAACCCGAGCATGATTATGCCCGAGTTCCCTAATTAGATCTTTTATTTATATGTTCTTGATTTAATGCGCCTAATTCCGAGACTAAGCGATCCTTATGGCCTTGTCCCTAATCTAGAAGAAATTTTATGTCCTTTTTGCTTATGCATCTGTTCATTTTTTTATATAAATATATTATTTTTTCTTTGTTTTAATTGTGGTATTGAAGCTTACCTTAATTGCTAGTTCGTTCTAGCACACCGAACTTACAATTGTGCGAACGTACCGTTGTTGCAATCTTCTCTGGCATGTTGAGTTAGTTTGCAGCATGTTGGCTTCCTTGGGTGTAGGAATCATCGGTTTCCTTTGTATGTCTGTAGTATATATGGGATCTCTAGCATGGGCCCCGGCCTGCACCAGGGACTATAAAAATCCAGAGAAAAAAATGATCCCCACAGACAGCGCCACTGATGCGTGGAATTCCTTCCTAATAGTGATAGTGAGGTTGACTACCGGGAGTCCAACCTCTTCTGGTACCTGCAAGAGTCCTCCAAGAGGATCCCCAAGAGGAAGTTCTGATACTCAAGGCAGTAATTGTTCTTGCTTATGTATTTACGGAAGTAGAGATTACTTGTCTTGTCTGGCATTCTCTAACTTTATTTATAGATAATTGGTCGTGTGACCGTGGCTCGTATATTGCACTCCCATCTCCTAGATCGTGCCCTAGCGGAGGATATCGTGGTGAGTGGTGTCTTTCCGTCATTCTCGGGATTAGTTACTTTCTGGCAAAACTGTGGTTTGCCTATGTGTGCATAGCGAACCAGTTTAGCGAGGTAACTTCTATATTAAAGCTACGTAAGTCATGTATATACCAGGGAATGGTTTCAAAAAGCACCCAACAAAGAAATAATATAACTTTTAATCTGCATAATATGGAATATATGAAAACAACAAAATCTCAAAATATATTTTTTTAAATACAAAATCTCAAAATATTTGAAGATAGAGATGTGAAACCAACCACATCAGTAGCACCAGACATTGATGACATTGCAGAATATCCAATTAGTAACCCGATCTAAGATGAATCCCACACAACCGTACAATCTGATTGTGAGACGTCCATTTGAACTTTTACTTTCTTATCATTATTCTCTAATAAAATTTGATCACATATTTAAATAGATATATGACAACAATATTATTATATATGATATTGTTAAATTTGTCGTGACTAGTTTTTAAATATTAACTTTTTATTTACCATTATTATACGTAGGTAAATATATTATCAGTCAAACATGTTTATTAAACAGCGTGACAATAATTACACTGCAAATAGATCTGAGACGAAGGGAGTACCGCTTAAGCTACTCCAAATCCGAATATGGCAGCACCAAGGGAAACATCATCCTTAATTGAAGAAGACATTCAGCTTTTTGCATCCAAGTTTCAGAGGATAAATATAATACAATTATAAAGAGAAAAAAATTCTCAAAAATTTCCATGTTCTCATCTTAATTTTCTTGTATAATCATATCCTATTTACTTTGCCAGAACATCCCCGTTATTAGCCTCAAGCCCTCCAAAAAAGACTGCCAGATCGTTCGAACTTGCACAACCAGGTCCATCAAAGTTGTTTATAAGCTTCAAACTCTGCAAAGATGTATCAGTTTATATTATATACATTGAACACAAACCTTTCTTATCGTTGCTAGAAAATGAATGAGAAACCACAGGATATCAACAACACAATGAAACCATATTACCCTCATCATTCCTCGATCCTTTTACGCACACACAACTACATCACTCTATCCTATCATGAGCAGAACTACAAAAAATGCTTTTCAGAATGACATCAGATAGAGCTTGTCCTTCGAAGCTGATATCTCGGTTCAGAAGCAAAGTTTAATGGCAGCAAATTTTCCAGTTCCTGCAAAACCCACAACCTTTCCGTTATTTTTTCATGTAAAAATGCCAACAGCAGGATGAATCAAAACTGACACTGCAATTTAACTAGCACACTGCCAATTTCTTGTAATTAAATGAGTAAATCTAAGTTTCCACAGTATACAAGAACATGCTGAAATCTTACATTACTGCAAAACCCACTGAGTCACTGACAGTTCATCACCCAGCAAACCCCACACAAATGTTTAAATCATTGTCACAGCCAACGTTAGCTGAGTTTGTGAAGATAGTCCACATAGTATATTCAACAAGTGGAGCTTGAATCATTTTTATTTAGTAATTATACCTACCAAAATATTGAACTTAGCACGTGCTTTACAAGGAACATAACAGAAATCGTAATTGTGTATAAACAAGCCCGGAATATAGTCGGCATAATAACCTAGACTTAAAATCAAGCTTGAACAAGTTCACCTTTTAAAAGAAGCTGAAGCTCAAGTGTTAAACAGATCCAAACCATCTATTTGAAATTGAGATCCATAAACCACAAAAACCAACCCTACTCAAGTCCTATTCGCAAGGTCCATTATCAACAGGTTCAATTATCATATTTTCAGTGCCAAACTGGAAAAATGTCTAGTTCAAATTGCTTTCAACACCCTGCTTCCAACACCATCCTAAAATTACCCCAGGTTGCTAATGTTAGTTGATTCAAGCATGACCAACAAACCTACCAAATCTTCAAGTTCAACCATCTACTTTTCTTTGAACCAAACCAAGCATGAAATAAATGTTGTCAGATAAATAACAACCCACATCACAGTATCTCTGCAGGCATACACATCCTAATGCAGAAGGCTGGTTTTATAGTGTTCACCCTTCTTCAAATTTTTCACAAACCTGTGACGCTCTTTCAGCTTACTAATTTTGAAGGAAAGATGTTCACAACCCTGTGACAGTCTTTCAGCTTACTAATTTTGAAGGAAAGATGTGGGTGCTTGTATCAGTAACCGCTGCACAACAAAAGGAAAGCAGATCTCTACATTATCCTATACTGAGGCATAGGATGGTAAAAAGTTGCCAAAACAAACAATTATCCTCATAAAACACCCTCAACGTTAATTATGTTGCTAAACTAACAAATGCATACTATGAAAAAAGAAAACGAGGCTCATAAAACTGAACAATATGAAGTATTAAAGAGCAAAAAATATGTTCACGATTTTTGAGTAATCTTTATTCTTAAGCTATGTAAACCAAAATGCCTAAGAGGCCACTAGAAAGATATTGACCAAAATGCCTCAAACGAATGTATCTTTCTACTATTTTTTAATGATCATCTTTTGTAGGAGGGGGCAATATTGATGAAGATAATGTGTTAAAGACTTATCTTTTGATGAACCTGAGATTGAAGCAACGATTTTTGCCATTGATAAAGAAGATTAAAGATTTTACATGCTTTAAAAGATTTTATGTGTGTTTTTGTTGGTTATAAATCTTATGATTATGGATATTGATATTTTAATGAGTTCTATAACTTATACCTATACTTATTTCTCTATATTCAAGATGTTTTATTATACTTTATGATTATTTATCCCGTACCGTATCTAATATAGGACGGTGTCCTCGTATATTAAGTGTCAGATACTCAGGATCTGTGTGTCGGATGCCGAAACCCGTGTGTGGACACGGCTAGCATAGCTGTAGAATATGAAAACTCATCACAAATTTCCTACATTTCTTGGCTCTATTATCTATCTGTTTAAAAAAAGTGTGTTAAGATACTATGAATTTCTGCCCAATCTTAAGCAGGATCCTTGGATTCCGTCATTCCACATTCACATCCATGCCATATTGTGTCTGACATGGATATGGAGACATAAGATGAAGAGTTATTCTTAGGGATGGAGATAAATATGAGGGTTATTGGAGATGCCCAACAATTTAAATACAGCTTGACACACTCAGGCCTCAGCAGATCATAAAAAACCGTTTCATTTCTTCCTTTTATATAAATTTGTTTAGTATGAGACCCCATCTTTAATCTATACAAGGGACTGACTTGATCCGCCAGCTATTTAATAATAAGAGCATTAAAGTAAGCGAGTAAAACCATCAAATCTCAATTACAACTTACCACACAGTTGAATTTCACATGAGTGACATAACAAAAGAATTGCAGTTCATACAAAGAGTAAATTATCCAAATAACTGTAATTATACAAACTTAAAGCCCCACGTGAAACAGACTATAATAGGAAAATATACATCTTCCCACACAGAACTTTCCCCGAGTGTGCACATCGACAAAAGGAGCCATGACATGAAATAATCCCAAAAAGAAAAAAGCAAAGTAGATATTCAGAAAAGGAAAAAAATTAATTAAAAATTGGATAGAAGTTTCGGCAGCTAGAAGCTGACACGAACAGTGAGTTAACTTTCCAAAAACTCAAAAGAAGGCAAAACATGCGGTGGGGCTTGAATCTCACAGGGGTTGGACGAAAGGGGAACGAAGAATATATAAGGTTCTGCACGACTTCATTTAATATCAATTGGGGTTCAAATAGAACCCAACCATTTGCAAGACCTACAGAAGTAAAAGCATGATTTTAAAATACAACAATAACTAAATCCAACGTGTACAGCTCATCAAAGGATAAACATAGGAGGGAAGAAAAAAATTGTATTCAGAATCCAGGCATTGAACAACGAATCAACACAATGAAGGTATAATGCTCAGATCGTTCCTTTTCATCAAGTTAAGCATAAAGGATATGGACAAAGAAATAGATTGCTAACCCATCAACTTAAGACTGTCAAAAGAATAGAGTTATAGAGATCCCTACTCCTTGCAGGCACACGTGAAATCTAAGCTGTAAAGCTAATCTTACTCAAATGTTTGTAACCAGTACAAGGCTATATGCACAAAATATATTACAGAAATCATATTCATCAGAAATTCAGAATGGCAATATAGAGGGAGAGATCAACTACCTTCTCTTTCTTTAGCTTCATATTTTCCTCTTCAAGACGTGAAACCTTGGTCACCAGCTCAT
>JAULKM010148937.1:0-17460 GCA_032355605.1 Rubia tinctorum | reverse complement strand
AAAGCGATAAAGTCGCTCTCAACTCTAATAATAAGAATTCAAGGTAAAATAGGGTCTTCAGAGCATCAAAGTCTACCGAAATGAGTCTAAGAAGGTACCAAAATCACGGTATAAAATGGACGCATCATTCACCTTCTTCGAATGGATGGTAAGGGTAACTTACCAACCATCTCTTAAACCCTTCCCTATACTCATAAAGGGACTCATGTGCTATTTGCGAAATGTTGGAAAGTTACTTCTTTAGACCTGCTGACTTGGAAGCCGGAAAGTACTTTTCAAGAAATCTCCGCTTCATGTCCATCCAAGAAGTGATGCATCCCGACGGAAGATAATATAGCCAATCCTTTGTTGTATCCCAAAGCGAGAAAGGAAAGGATCTCAAGTTGTAGTCTTCTTCCAAAACTCCGGGTGACTAGGTGAAACTTCGACAAGTCGCTTTAACAAACAATAACTTTTACCTTGGTTCTAGAGAGCTTTTTACCTCGATTTTTTAACCCAAAAGACCGAGGTAAATGTGGCTAGAATAAAAGGTATATATTTTTTTATCTCAGTTCAAAATTGAGGTAAAAGGTAATTTTTACATCGATTTTGACGTTGGTCTATACTTGTTGGGACCGATCTGCCAGAACATTTGCAACATTTGCGCTGAAGATGTCGCAAATTAGAGGTAGCAAAGTCGCTTGGACCTATAATTGATGTTGCTCATTCCTGAAGTCGACGTCGCATACTGTAACTTTTGACACCGGTTTCAACTCGCAGTGAATGTTAATTTTTACTGTGGGTTTTCTTCTAAAAATAGTGGTAATTATGTATATGAGGAAACCAACCCCAACCATTTTGCGATGTCAGAAAACCAAATTCATGGCGGTCAATTAGCATAGCGTTCTGCGACTTCAGTTTGACCGTCCTCGCATTCGTCTACCATGAAGCGTTGATGATGTAGCACAGTGGTGCACACGACGTTATTTTTTTAACAGATGTCGTTTGCCTAGTAGTGACTAGAGTTCTATGAATATGATGGATGAGGTGGTTGCGATCTCGATTACAATGAATTCGGCAATTTCGAGATACCATCGGCAATGTTTAACGATTATCAAGCGACGTTGCTGTCAGGGTATCGGGATCACCGATTAGTAATTTAACATGCGCAACGTCGGTAATTGAAATATAGACAACAATATAATATTCATGATAAGTGGTTCCCGACGTCGAACGCCATTCAGTTAAAATGTAAGCACAACTAGAATAATATATACACATAAGAAATATAAATACTACACCTTCAATACACATCAAGGTGTCAAAAAAACCTTGGAAAGTATCAATGGGCATTATAGAGAATGATGCTTGCATAAAAAAACTTAACCTCATACGAGTTCCTCATATAGTTGATGGGTTAAGTAAATTCTTCAAATGCTTTCACATCATGAATAGCGCCCAACTTTCACCAACATCCTCCACCTGCATGATGGTGTATGTTAATTTGTCCTTGGAAAAATACTGAAACATAGAGTAAACAGTTAATGAAAACAGAGTTTGGGCATAGTCATTTCATTGTTTGTTGAAAAAAAGTGAGAATAATACATGCCTTTTGTAGATCATATTGATTCTCACTCACATTCGTTGCAAAATCCTTCATAAATCTCATGCAATAGTAACCGTTTTTTCCATGGGGCAAACTATTTTTTATGCTAACCGTACCCACAATTTGTTCATGAACACATAGTTATTCACATATTACAATAATTAATGCAAATTGATATTATCTTGTTAATTCTAACCTTCAGGGACTTCCAATGGAATGACTTGCGCTTGTTAACTATTGGATCCATCATCACCTTTGCAATTGCAAATGAAATCGTCTCGGGGGGTGTTATCAAACCAGAACACCGTGGTTGATGGAATAAAGAAGATGACGACTATCCAACGTTTGCTAATATGAAATTGGCATTAGTTAATTATAAACCCATATATTATTGTACACTAAAGATAATTGTAAGTCAGTAAGTACAGTTGACTCACCTCTCATAATATGGAGCAATATACATATATCAAATTCTTCTTTTTCATCTACCGGGAGCTCAAGTAGGCTAAATGCCTTCCATCGCCACATGTTCATGTTAGATCTTCAGTGGGAAAAGAACCCCTATCCATCCTTTCATTTTGGAAATAAATTGTACAGGCAAAAACCTATATACATAGTTAGTCTATATATTGATGGGCAACGTAATAATTACAACAATGAATAACGTTCGATTGATGGATTCATACTTACATGTAATGTAGTTGCATCATGGGAGGTGGGACATTATTGAATTGGAACAAGGTCAAGAAATCATTCTTTTGGATGATTGGATTTACCTTGTACCCGAAGATTCCAACTTCTCCCATTGTAATTTTATAAGAGGACAAGGGATGGTTAGTTGTTAAGATCGTGCGAATGTTCTTCAAAGAGCCATCAATTAAGGGATTGAATGATGGTGGTTTCACTCTAGGGACACGAAATTTTGAAGCCTTTGGATCCCCCAATGCACTTGGAAATTTGGCCGGCCTACTAATCCTTGCATGGATCTACATGAAATCATTTCAGAAAGTTATGTACAAAAAATGTTCTCTCAACCCATGTATCCACTTTATTTTTTGTTTTACCTTGTTGGCAAGTTTGTTTTCCATAGTAGAGACCAAACGTAGAGGCCACACAATAAATATTCCCACCACCTCGTCCACTATTCTTGCCTCGGCATTTGGAATTGGAAGAACTATACCATTTACGAGGGTCTTAGTGATAGTAACCACCACGTTTTCCTTTGTGACTGGCTTATGATGATGCAATCGTATAGATGTGAACACTTTGCCTTGCGCAATGACATGACTCTTACCATCAACATGTTTGGAAAGAAGAATGCACAAGTAATTATCTTTCATAAGGAGAGTTTCTAATTTAAAACAAAGTATAAAATAATTGGAATATGAAAAGTATTAATATATCTACTTATAAATTACCAATATTGGATCACATATATTTAGTCAAATTTAATCTTTAAATATTGGCCATATATTAAATCAAAATAGTTGGCAAACTTACAATTTTTGGGGCTACCACCTCCGCATCTTTGGTGTGGGATTTACCTGCTTGCTTCCCGCACCATTTGTATCCTTTCAACAATTTTCAAATCGAGGAACCTCATCCGGTGTGGGATATTCTGTAGAAATCCTTGCTTCTTCATCCATCATCCCAAGCTCAACTTTGTCAACACTCGAGCCTTGAACATTTCTTTAATGATAATTCCCGTGGCTAGTGCGTACCGTCCTCAACTCATGTTGTGTCGCATTTTGTTTCCTTTTGCAACCTTGACATGTTTTGCTCTTAGAACCTACGATAACATCAAACGATGAGGCTTGGTTATGAAAATAAAGAAGGGAATTGATGAGGGACAATTGTGACTACATGTCCCTGTGTGTGAGCGACGTCGTTCAATTGTCGCTAAGGAAATGGCATCAGCCAAATGGACATCATGTGACGTCACCTATACCGTCGGCAGTGACAGGGCAAACTTAGTTTGTAAACGATGTCACAGACTACTCGCTAGAAACAATTCATAGCCTAAGTAGTACTATGCGACGTCGCATTGCCCAGTTTTTGTTACTTTAGTTTTGGAAAATAAGGTCTGTTACAATTATTAAGCAATGACAATCACAAAACCACATTCACAAATAACTGCTATCATGATAATATGGTTATGCATATGCTATTCTATCCATAAAAAATTGTCTTTACTTGCAAATATAATTATGTATCCACTATGTATATTCTTCATAACATGTAAATGTTGATTTCTTCATCCGCAAGCTTTCTTGCAACGAAACCCTTTCAGCTAGATTCACTAATGAGCGGATGCTTAAGTCTTGGGTTGCAATTTCTCTTCTTTATGAAAATGTAATCCCTAGCCAACTTCTCTTTGAAATCTCTCCATCTCTCTCCGAAGTGCCTTATTGTTCTACACTTCAACTTTGCCATGTCTTTGCACTCAATATCGAAGGCCAACTCGAGGGTCTTCCACAACTTTTCCTTGTAAGCATTATCGACCCGATTCCATGACTCGTACAAGAATATGACTACCTTCATCCTTGCAATCAATCCTAAGTAACTAGACCACCAATTTCTTTCTTCGCCTATTGCATTTCTTATGTGGTCAAATTTCATTGGACATTTCATATCTTTGTCCACCATGTCAATTAATTTCTTGCAAATTTCCCTACCTCAGCCTTGCTTATGTTTCTTCGATGCATTATCATCTCTCGCTCATTCGGTCCATTTCCACTTATCGTGGATCCCCACTCCACGACCTAAAAATAAAGTTAATTTATGACACACCACTAGGTTATCCTCAACACTAAGTTATATAATTTCACAAAATAAACAACACAAATATGCTCATAATGAAAGAATTTGGCACAACACTGTAACATCCATTAGGTGGCACACTACATAAATCTCTCTCAAAGATGATCTTCATTTGAATAAAACCAAGGAGGAAAATAAAACATGTCATGTCATTTCTATATCAAATAACCTCCATTTGAGAACTTTAACAAGTTTTACACACAATACACATTAAAAAAAATAAAATCTTCAAAGAATCCACACAACCCGACTTGTATTGGCCATATAACAAAATAGATGAAAACCAAGACACATGACAACAATAAATCCTCATTCAAAAATCATTCCCAAGGAATTTAACAATGACAATATGATCATTTTTGTGTTGTTTGGAAGATGGAACCTTACCACAATTTTGTTTCATGGATTCCCCCTCTATGGTGACACCATCATTTTCCCTTTGCTTCTCCCTTAAGCCTCTATATAGGAGATGGAGTTCAAGGTTTTTGGTGATTGGAAGATTAGAGGAGGAAGGAAATAGAGATGAAAAAGTTTTGATCTTTCATGGTGGAGGATATGGCAATGAATGCCTTTTTAAAGTTTTTTGGGGCCTTTGTTTCCTAAGTATGGTTCATAAATGTATTCTCCTGCCAGACTTGCGACGTCGCTAGGTGATAACGGTAATTTTAGGCCTTCAAGTGGGTCAAAGTCAGCCCAATAGGCCAAGTTTCTAAGAATGTGTAACATCTCAAGCTTAATTGGATGAGCGTTCATGAAATGGGCCCGCAAATGGACCAAATGGCACATTACATGATGTTTGACAAATTTGCTATATTTTTGTTAGCTGATCGGTTCACGCGATGTCATGAGCGACGTCGCCAACGAGGGTTAACATAGGTTTTCCATTATCAGTTCTATATAAGGAAATTACATGTTCTTCATCGGCCGTTGTAGCCGATGTTATTCGAGGGGTTTATACATATGTTTGACTTCATAAATTGGGTTTTTGAAATCCAGGCCGCCCGGTAATGTCAACCCCTTCACAACCGGTACATGATATATGTTTGTCGATGGTCGGTTATATCTGATTCTCAGTTACAACATCAATCCTATTACACTAATAATGGAATGAACATTACTATTTCAATATTATCAGTTGTTTTAGTGCATGTAATATCAAATTTTATTCAAAACATGTATATGTCCCCAAAAATTTGAGGGGGGTCTATCTCATGTTAAATAATATAATAGAGGTTCTTATTACACAAGTAATGATTTAAACACTAGCGGTTCAATTGTCAAGAATGTCAAAGGCCATGTATAGGCAACATTACTCGAAACTTTGTAAGATACTCGTTACGGTAGTGAAGTAGGGTTCTCCCGTTATCCCATGAACATTTAATCATTCCACACAAATAATGTTTTGAATAGTATTTCAAGATTGTCGAGGACCTGGGAAAGGCGATGTTTCTGGGAAACATTCGATATCAGTTAAAGCAATTAGGAAGGGTCTTCCCTCTATCCCCATGAATAGCCAACCCTACTACACAAGTAATATTTTGAACATTGATTATTCAATGGTTAGGACTGTCGAGGGCCATGTATATGCAATGTTACTCAAAAAAGTTTCATATTAGCCATTGGTAATTATGTCGGGTCCTCCCCTTATCCCAAGAAACAGTCAATCATTCCATACAAATTGCTATTTTTTGAATTATGCTGCTTCAATTACCAGTTCCTGGCATAGGCAATATTACCCAAAAATATATGATATCAATCAGAGCAATGAAGAAGGGTTCCTCCGTTATCTCCACGAATAATTATTCCTACCACACAAGTAATCGTTTGAACAGTATCGGTATGATCATGAATTATATATGGGCAATTCTTGGCAATGTAATTGGAAACAAATTGAGATTAAAGACAACAATTATGGAGGGTACTCTAGTTATCGCCAGAAATAGTCAATTTTTTTCCTTTTTGTTTGACTTTCAATTACACAAACGTTCAACTGTTGTACACAAGTAATAGTCTGACATACATTTCAGCTACTGTTAACATTGTGGACATGTGGTTATAGACATTCACAATGTAGACTGCAAAGTAATGAGTAACCAAACCTATCCATAAACAATCACATTCTAGACAAACCCCTACAACAATAGCTTGCGGTTAATGAATAACCGTTCCTGTTTACTTTAATGATTTACAATTTTTTGTCATTGAATATGACAATTTAAATTATTTATAAATTAAATATCTTGGGCCTTGCTTGTAGGCTACTATGTTTATGAGCACGTGCTGAAAAATGACTTATGGCCTATTACAATGTGCGACATCGCGAGGTTATCAGCTCCCTATCGTTAAAGTCGATTACAAATAGTGACCTCGTTAACTGGGGTTTTAACCCACTACTGACCAAGCCCAAAATGTTAAGATAATTGGACTTGTTGTCCCATTTTGGCCCAGTTACCCTTCCTTGCAACGTCGGTTACTTCATCGATCAAGTTTTGATAATATCGACTAGGTATACGACATATAGGTGACGTCGCATTCATCTATTAGACGAAACCGTATGGTTATGAGTATTTAAACTATTGAAGCTCCACCTCTTCCCATTCCCAAAATTGATGTCGCACATTCAACCTCTCAAAACTACCACCATAAATCTGCCCCATAACTGTCATTTGTAACCGCCAA
Organism: Rubia tinctorum; assembly: GCA_032355605.1. Taxonomy (NCBI): domain Eukaryota; kingdom Viridiplantae; phylum Streptophyta; class Magnoliopsida; order Gentianales; family Rubiaceae; genus Rubia; species Rubia tinctorum. The sequence goes on along the minus strand of JAULKM010148937.1, from coordinate 10,376 downwards.
TCCTTCCACATTTAAACTCCACCTTCCGTTGTGAACATCATTCATCGAACCGACATCCAAGGGCTCATTGCTGCCGAACCCTAGCCAAGGTCATAATTTGAAATGGTTCATACCCATTTTTTGTTTTAAATTATTGGTTAAAATGCTATATTCATCGAAATGTGTTGCTATGATTCTATTTACACTATTTTTTGTTTTTGGTTTTGATTGATTAGGTGTTAGGTCTCTTTGATTAGTGGTTTATGTTTTTCTTAAATGTTTGAATGAAATGGGGTGGGTGCGGTAAATTTTTTTATTCCTACATGTATGTGTCTTAAGTGTTCATGGTTATGGGTATATGTAATACATAGATATCCATTTTTATTATTCGCTTGCATATCGCAAACTGTTTGGTCAGGCAGACACATTGTTCGATGTCATATATATTACTCTATTAAACAGAATTGCAAGCGACAATCTAGGTTCAGTCATACCTGAATGTGCAACGTCACTTTTAGTTTCTACTTAACCAAATTGTAAGTGACATGTTAGCGAGTTCGGTCATACCATCACCCGTATCAGTCAATATTTTTACATATTAGTGATTACTGCATATGTAAATGTCCCAGAGATTCCAATGAAGTAGAGTGCAAAGCGTTCCAGGGGTAAGGGAAGTGGTGAGGGTCCCTCTCGGTCGAAAATAGCTAAGTTCACTGCCGCTCCTCCACCGCCCACCTTCGATAACAAGAGCTTTATCAATGAGGAAAATAATAAGCGCTACCAGTTAATCAGCAAGAGGAGGATTAAGGAGTTGCATGCCATAAAGGCCGAGGATGTGCATCGACTGCACCTAGAAGTATTCCTCAAGCCATTCAAAGCGTTAGGGATGAAGAGGCTGATTTTCCTGGACGATCCCACTTATGATAGCAAGGTGAAAGAGTTCTACTTGAAATTCGATTGTTTGAGTTCCGGGAAATACAAGATCCAAATGAACGGGGTGGATGTGGAGCTGACTAGTGATGTGATCAACGATGTAATCGGGTGCACAGTTGGCGCAGAATGGACAACTCGGTTGAAAGACTCCGCATTTACTGCCAGGAGTCATAGCCTAACAAGGTCCCCGAAGAAGATGAGTGCGGGGTGTTGAACCCTAACCGGATGGTGGAAAAATATTTCAATGTTAAAGCGGACAATGACATCTTCAAGCCAAGGCAGATTAAGATTAACATTTTGGAGCTCAAACAGAGGATGACATACAACATCATTGTGCAATGCCTCATTCTTGCTGGTTATCCTTCAGATCCAATGATAAAAAACACCATCCTCTACTAACTAGTACATCGTAGAGAAGAAGGTTGTTGACCTTGGTTACATCATCATCTAGGAGATGCACGTAAAGAATCAGACCCTCCCATATAGCAATGTCATCACTCACCTGATGGAGAAGAAGGGTGTTCCCATCAATTCGATGCAGAAGATCGCGCCGAGGTACTACAATAGGAGCTACTTTAGCCAAAAGCATTGGTACTGGGAGGTCGGGGCTTGGATTGATCGCAACGTTACCAATGCTAATCTTGATGCGACATCCACCCCGACAATGAGGCTACTCCATCGCGCTCCACCGCTGGCCATCCTATACCTTTCACCACTAGTATGAAAATTATTTTTTATTTTTACTGGCTTACTCTAAAAATATGACTTAATTCATCTATCTAATAAAAATAATCTAAACATGTTTTTCGGTGTGTCAGGACTCACACAAAGTGCCATGAACATGCTCTTGAAAGGCATGGAGGAGACCAAGGAAATAGCGATGCGTTTGGAACGTAACCAACAGAGGATCTTGGTAGAATTGGTGGGCATGGGGGTACTTTTTACTGGCGGAAGAAATGTGCAAGTGCAAGATGAAAAAGTAAAGGAGTCTTGGGATGATGGGTCTGATGCACTGGACAATGATGAAGAAGAAACATAATCTGGTGGGATTCCCGGTGACAATAGTGGGAAGGAGTTGGTTGTGGAGTAATAGGATGATGATTTGGGGCCAATAGCTCAGGGCAGATGATACGCCGCCCGTTATGCCCGAAGACACCCTATGATTTATTTTTTATAATCTATGATGAATTTTGTTTTATTTGTGGATGTTGCTTTTGAACCAGGACTTTTGTTGCAAATTTTATTATGTTCTTCTCTAAATTGGTAATCGTAGACTACAATGTTATATGTCTAATTTTTTATATGTTCTTGGTTGTTGTGAACTTGGAATGAGGACTTGTAGTTTTTTATTCAAAGTTCAGGTTTATATTTGGAAACTGTCTATTGAACAACAATTTATATGATGCGACATCGCACATATGTCGAGGCTTGTTGTTCGGCTTAACCGATAACTAGCCAACATATGTGAGAGTTTGCATGAATTAAATCATTTAAGTACATTTAGCCTCTGTGTCAGATTGACTCCCTTACCGACGCTACATACGTCGACATCTCTATTTTTCAGGAGGACAAGAACAATGTGCGATGTTGCTGGGGGGTGATCGGTTACTTTATTTTGGCAATCGGCTAATAAGTCTCTGTCGTTAAATATCAATTTGAAGCCATCACTTAAGTGATTCAGATCAAAATTGGAATGCCAATTAATATAAAAAGTACATAAAAACTAAAAGTACAAAATAAACATTCTCCAAGGTTTGTTATAAAGTTTTCTACATCTATTCTATGCTTCATCATCATATTCTTCGCCCTTGGGATGCTGTTCAATCCACACGTCTCTCCCGTGGTCTCTCCTCAATGCTACCTTCACCCCAATCATCTATTCATGTCCGACATTACTTGAGCTGGGTAGCGTTCGTAGAATAATGTAAGACATTGAAGACAGACTAATCTCCCCTACAAATACACTTTTACCTTGAATGACCACTGATTTGATAGAATCTCAAGGATCATTAATATAGAACACTTGTGTAGCCTGTGAAGCAAGGATGTAAGGATCGCCAGTCGAACATGTCTTTCTCAAGTCGACGAATGTAAAACCTAGGTTATCAATTGATACACCTGCATCGTTGTCCACCCATTTGCATTTGAAAATTGGGACCCTGAAACTTGTGTAGATGAGATCCCAAATTTTCTCAATCACCCCATAGTAGGACATGTTCCCTTACACTGGATTTCTATCCTTTGCGCTGTTGACATGTAATGTTTCTGCAACTGTGCTAACGCCACTATTTTGATTTTAGATGTGTTTGTCTCATTCTGGAGTTGAGAAGGTAAACTGATTCATGTCATAGCCACTGAAAGAAATTGTAGTAGCAAGAATGCATGAAGGCTAACCAATTCAAGGTTTCACCGTGACTTTCTCTGACTATCATTTGCCGTAACCAATCAATGAAAGTGTGATTGTGTTCTGCAAGGACTTGCTTCTCCGACCAACCGTGGTTCCGCTCTTTGATAGAGACCATGTGAATATCCACGTAGGAGCGAACCACATATGAATTGCGCTAGACATACAAGTGCACTTCCATCAACTCGTCATGGGTTGGTACCTAAGTTATTCCTTTTTGTCAATCTTTGATGTCCAATCTCTCTTCATGGCACGATTTTGGTACACCAACCGACTTTGCATTCTTCAATAATTCCGTGTAGTATTTTACAGCTTCCCTGGTCAAATACCTCTGCATTATACTAGCATCCGAATGAAATTGATTTTTCAGATAACCCTTAAATATCTTTATATACCTCTCGAAGGGATACATCCATTGAAGATAAATAGGACCGCAAATCAATATTTCCCTTACAACCTGAACAAAAAAATGCACAATGATGTCAAAGAATGAAGGGGGAAAATACATCTCCAACTCGTACAACACGATAACTATTTCCTCCGGCAGTTCCTCCAATTTACGACGCCTAATTACTTTACAACAAATATCCTTGAAGAAGCAGCACAACTGGGTAATGCACTTCCTGATGTGGGTTGGAAAGATGGATTTGATTGCAACCGGGAAAAATTCTTGAATCAAGCAATGTGAATCATGCGATTTCAGACTCCCCAATCTCAATCCCCCATCGGACACCAAATTGCTAACCCGGGATGAGTAGCCCGTCGAGATATCCATACATTTCAGGCTAGAAAAATCATGTCTTTCTCTGCTTTTGAAAGTGTGTAACAAGCTGCGAGCAGGTACGTTTTCGTCTCCTCTACCTTGGGGCCAAATTGGTCTAATTCCCATTTCGACCATATCTTTCCTAGACTTGACACCATAATTTATCTTACCCGGGATATTCATCAAAGTACCAACCAAAAATGTCACATACATTCTTCTCAATATGCATCATGTCCAAACAGTTTCAGACATCAAGTATCTCTTAATACGGTAGGTCAAAGAATATTTACAGCTTCTTCCAACTACCGACAACTTTAGGTTTCATTTTCTTCTTGTTGAAGCCATTACGTACATCTCGTAACATGTTCAAGATTGACGCACCTGTTAATACGGGAGGAGGGGCGACAACTCCACCTTGCCATTGAATTCATCACGTCTATTCCTCCACCGATTAGTTTTAGGAAGCCATCTAGGGTGCCAAAGGTACATTGTCTTACTTCTATGCCTCAATTGACAATAATCCGTTCTATCAAAACAAATAGGGCATGCCTTGTGACCTTTCACGGAATAGCCAGACAGGTTTCCATAGGCGAGAAAGTTATTAACGGTACAAAATAGCACGACTCTATAATCAAACAACTCCTTATGAAATCTATCACAGGATCCCATAGCTTTTTCAGGTCATCAACCAAGGGGGCTAGGTACATATCGATATCGTTTCCCAGTTGTTTTGGACAGGAGATCATTAAATATAACATTATGTACTTCTTTTTCATGAACAACCATGGGGACAAGTTGTAAATCATTACCATCAACTGCTACGAACTATTACTGGTGCTTATATTGCAGAACATGTTTATTCCATCAGTGTACAAACCAAACCTCAAGTTACGTGGCTCATTCCTAAAGACTGGAAATGTCGCATCTATCTTCTTCCACTAATCACTGTCGACCGGATGGCCTATGACTTCAGGATCAACCACTGTCTGATCCGAATGCCAGCTCAAATACTTTGCATCCTCAAGATTGTCAAACAGTCTTCTCAGTCACGGGATATTAGGTAGATTCCAAACTACCTTGAAAAGAACCTTCTTAGTCTGCAGATTACCAATTTCTCCGTCAACATCCACTTCCTTCAATTTTAACCTTTGAGCATTGCATTTAGGGCATTCTTCCACATTCAAGTGATCTCCCCTATACAAGATACAATTATTTTGACAAGCATGTATCTTTTCATAATCCATGCCCATCGGACATAGTACGTTCTTTGCCTCATATATCGTTTCAGGGAGTCTATTGTCAACCTGAAGCATTTCTTCCAACATTTTCAACAAATCAGAGAAACCCACATCACTATAGGAATACTTATCTTCACATTCATCAACTATAATGTAGCGTTCAATACCACCATTCCATTGGGGCATCCATCGTATAGAAGTGTCTCATTATGTCCGTGGAGGTTTGAAAGTATTTTAGGAAATCCACTATAGTTTTTGACAATCTCCTCTACCAACTCATCAATCCTATCATCTTTCTTGGCCTCTACTTCATTTGGAGTATGGTCATCCAAATTCTCTCCATGCCAAAACCAAGTTTTGTATGCTGGATCGAAACCATATATAAATAAGTGTTCCTTCAACCTAATTGCTTCTTCATGAATAGTGGTATTCCGGAACTTCTTGCAAAGACAATATACATACGATAAAATCTCCTCCGCGGCATTCACATATGCATATTGAATGAAATTAGTTACAAAATATTGATAACTCTCGCTAGTTCGATCTTCATCATAACAATGACCTTTATCCATATATATTCCTACAATATAATAAGAAGTGCACACTCTTTTGTGACATTTCTTAGAAACAAATACATCCACCTACATTCATTAAATCCACGGTTTCCATGAATATTAAACACACACACACACACACACACACACATATATATATGTACATTCATTAAATTACTATACACACATGTATAACCACAATCATATACAATAATGGAATGCCTAATTACAATTAACCCATAGTTAAAAACACACCCCATCATAAAACCTATATGAGGATGAAACTACAAATTGGAATTATTCAAATACTTACTTGGTAATTAACGTCTAAGACTAATCAACAATCGTATTGGCCACCTTCAACAATGTCATTTTTGTTTTTGAAGGGGAAAATTGGAATGGGAAGGAATTTTTTGGGTATGGAACCAAACTTACAAACTACAGCTCGACTAATGCAACGTCACTGGAAACCATCATTTGACAATCGCTAATACCAATAAACAAAGTGACGTCGGTCATGTCACAATTAAGTGATACTACTTGGTTCGACCAACATTACCGACGTTGCAATTACGTTGGTCAAACTATTTACTTTGATTTCCAAGAGTATTTACCTCGATTTTATTGAACCCAGGTAAAAAGGTAATTATTTACCTCAATTTTTTAATAACCGTGGTAAAAACCTTTTACTTCAAAAAAACTGAGGTAAGAGAACTTTTTACCCCGGTAAAGAAAAAATTAAGGTAAAAGGGGCAAAGTAATCGGTCATTTTTCTCGTAGTTAGTGCTTGTTCGGGCCTTCACCGGCCATCCCATGGAAGGTAGGTAGGCATTAGATCAAGCCGCTCTTCAACTCATAATTCACATTCGATGGTAAAGGTGGGAAAACAATGCATAGGGGTTGATTCTCCAAGTTTGGAGCCATCAACTCCCTAAGTGTACGATTGTCCTCCGTCATCTCTACAGTATCCTCAACTACTACAGTCGGTCATTATGAAACCTCTACCCTAGCTCTCCTCCTTCTCCTTCTCCAACCACATGTGTTATCCGCTAGGTAGTGTAAAGTTCCTAAGTTTTTGGTAAGGGTATGTACCATAAACTAGAAACTAGACAATACCAAACCAAAGGCAAACATTAGTAAACAGAGTAAGAGTAACCGGAATAGCTATCACAAAGGCTCAACACCAAAAAAGAACCAAAACTACTAAACAAAAACCAAAAGAAAATGACATTAACTAATCTACCAACAAGCTATGAAAGTTAACGGTTAAAATTTTAAACTAGCATCCCCGGCAGTGGCTCTAAAATTTGATCCACACCCCCGAACTCATTAAAATCGTCAACCTTTTTACAGGACAAAGTCTACTAACCAGCGGAGCGCATTGGAATCAAAGATAGATATTTATACATTGACCCGTTCTTACTGCTAAGCTACTAGAAAGGTAGATAACAGCAAGTCTGGGGTCACCCAAAGAGATGCTAGAACATTAAAGGACTAGAGAGAGTGAACTGTATAGAATTGGCACTTGGGGATATTTGTGTTACATTACTGGTAGTATATTTCGATCCTAGATTCAATCAAGTACAAGACATATAAACATATCCCAAAGCTTATATCATATAGTGTGATCGGTGGTCAACACTTCCCCTTATCTGTCACATAAGGGTGCTCTCATTTTTTTTCCACTGATATCGCTTCCATTATTAGAGAAGTGCAACAACGGCTCTCCCGTTGTGCAGTTCTATTAATTTCCCGTAAATAATTACGTCCTAGGCACTCCACTGTATATGCTCCTCCCTAGACCTATAAAGGGGCAAAGGGATTGGCACCTTATTCTTGACTCCAGGGTTGCAATGATAAGAGTTGAATTATGTCAACCCTAGTTGCTACTAAACTATCTTTACTGTGACCTTTTGAGCTCCAGCCCAACTAACTAGTGTATGGTCATCAAAACGGTGACTCACAACCCACATACATACACTCAACAAACCCTCGCTCCTCTTATTACATCTAGGTTTCACTCCCCGGGGATTTAGACCCCTTGTAATGTAAACTTGACTAAACCTAGCAATCAACCAATCAAAAAACAATAAGAAATTTGTCAAATGTATTGGTTAATGCATCATTTTTGGTGCAGATCATATTCATTTTCAGTAAAGGACAACGATTAAGGGACATGCCCTTACTTATTCCATTGTCAAGACCACTGAGCCTATTTAACTTGGTGAGAAAGTTGGGGGGGGGGGTAGAATTGTGGAAGCGTTATGTGGATGGATCCTCACACTCACGAGAGGGTGGCGTAGGAGTGTTCGTTGCCAGCTCTAATGGTACCGATTACCCATATACGATGCATTTCAATTTTAAGGCCACTAATAGCGAAGCTGAATACGAGGAATTGATTAATGGTTTTTGATTGGCTGGGAAGCTTGAGGCCAAGGACTTGGAAATATTTAGCGACTCTCAGATTGAGGTCAAACAAGTTAAGGGATGATTCTAAATCTAAGGAGCGAAGCCTGCAACAATATTTAGAAGTGGTGAAGTCTCTATTGAAAGGCTTGCAAAATTACACTTTGACCTAGGTGCCCAGGGAAATGAATCATATGGTCGATTCCTTGAGAAATCTTGTCGTATTGGACCTCAACATTTTGTCTCAAAAAGTAGTTACTGATGAAAACATTGAACATACATAGTTTTGAAGAAGAAGTGGTAATGACCATCGATGAGGAAGAGACTTGGATAACGCATATCATATGATATCTTCAGGATGGGGTCCTTTTAGAAGGGCCTGTCAAGGCAAGAAGAATAAGTCTAAAAGCTCTGAGATATGTGATTCAAGGCTATGTTCGTATAGACGATGCCACCTATAGCCACTTCTTCGATGTGTCACTCCATACTAACCTGATGACTTTGAAGAGGTGAAGGTCTTGGAATTTAATGGTGGGAATAGGCAATTAGCTACGGGGAAACAACAAGGGTTCCGAGAGAGCCAAGGTGGAGAGAGACAAGATCCGTATGCAAATTCCTTTAATCTCCAATACCATGATCACCCAAACTTCTGGTGGCAAGAGGAAAACCAAGGGTACAACCAAGGTGGACCACCTCAACCCTACCCGAGGGGAGAAGGCCCTTCCAACAGTAATGAACCATTTTACAAGTTGGATTGGGAGGAGATCCTAGATTCAATAGCCCAATTGGCAAAGAAGAGTGACGTGTTCATGGAGCAAATAAGGAGAGAGATCGAGGAACTTGGCACTTGAGCCTTTTCAAGTATCAAGAACCTCAAAGTGCAAGTCGGTCAACTTGCCACTTTGGTGAGCCAAATTAAGGCCAGGGAATCCAAAAAAAATTACCATCCCGACCTGAGGTTAATCCACATTATGTGAGTGACTTGAAGTTGAGAAGCATGAAGGAGGTATATGAGGCCGAGAAGGAGATTTTACAAGAGGACAAAAAAATTGCAGAAAGCAACAAGATCAACCTCAAAGATGAAGAGATAGTAGTTGAGGAGATCCCTCAAAGGAGCTCTCTACCGTCGAGGCAAGGGTCAACCCTCCGCCATCGTTTCCTAGTGCTCTACGGGGAAGGCCAAAGGTGACAACCAACAAAGTGCAAATTCGCAAAGTCTTCAAAGGTTGAGGTTAACATTTGATTCTTGATGCATTCACTAAAATAATTTTCAACAAAGTGCAGATTCTTGATGCATTCACTATTTTTTAATGCATTCACTAAAAGAAGAAACAAGCCAACTAGAAAGGTAAGCCAATTTAAAATAGAAGGCGTAGCCACTTTAGCTCATAAGAACATACATAAGAAGTGTGATAGCCCGGAATGTTTTCAATCCCTATCTATTTAAGTGGTAAATGGTGAAGAATTCTATGATTGACTTAGGTGCCTCTTTCAATGTTATCTTGTTTAGCCTATATGAGAACCTTGACACAGGTAAGCTTAGGGTCACTATGGTTATTGTCCAACTAGCCGACCACTCACAAGCTAGCCCAAGAGGATTAGTTAAGGATGTCATGATTAGGGTAGGCAAGCTAGTGTTCCTGACAGACTTTTATGTCCTTGATGTAGTGCACGATGGAGGTGTTCTCCCAATTTTATTGGGGAGACCGTTCATGAAAACATCAAGGACCAAAATAGATGTCCATTTAGCTAGGAACACTAAACCTAGTGGATGATGTTGATAAGGTTGGATTTGAGATTTACAAGTCTAAGCATGTTTCACCTATCTCCTCTCTTGTGTGCAATGGCATATCTTTGTGTGATGAACAAATTCAATGTGATGAACCTTGCATGATAGACTTACAATGAATGCCTTGATAAGTCCCTTGATTATATTGATGAGAGTGATGAGAAAAATCATGTCTTGAGCTTTGGGAGGTCGTCACCGTACCTCTCAAAAATACATTTATAAGCCCAATATGGTTACTAAATACAACTAAGTAGATAGTTTGGCAAGTCGGGGTCGTCCACAGAGAAGAGGGATATTTCCAAGCGTCTAA
>JAULKM010148927.1:0-17461 GCA_032355605.1 Rubia tinctorum | reverse complement strand
AGGAATAGAAGATTTATCTTCACAACAAGTAGTAAAAGTGTTGAATAGGTTATATGTCAATGATAGATAGAAGGCTTTGAAGTATAAGTCAATTGCCCTCAAAACTCCGTAATCCTTGTTTAATCCCGTTTTAGTAATCGTATGCTTTGGTAGTTTAACTCATCTTTAAATTCTTAATTTAGAAAACCAAACCAAAACCCCCCTTTTATGTGCTTATATATATATGTATGTATCTACGTATCTAGCATAGTTTTTACCATTTTATGAGCAAACACTTGAGAATATCCCCCGTCTCTGTGGACAATCCCGACTTGTCATACTACCTACTTAATTGTATTTAGTAAGCAAAAGGGCTTTAAAATAGCATCTTTGAGAGGTACGACGACGACCTCCCAAACTCAAACTTTAAACAATGGCTAATATCATTAAGAACATCCCATGTCCTTGAGCATTACGAGATGTCTATTTGCATATAATATACTATCACTCTTCTCAAGCAAAACGTGAGAAAGAAAGTCACCAAAACTAGGAGTAAAAGAAGTAAAATATAGGATGAACAGAACTTGGTGAATATGTCTGCAATCTGGAGAGATGAAGGAACATGTCAAGTAAGCAGTTTACTAGAGGAGATAAGATCACTAACAAAATGATAGTCAATGTCAATACATTTCGCCTATTAATGTTCAACATAATTCTGTTTAGAATGTAGCACTAATATTGTCACACAAGAAAAGAGAAAATGAGGACAAAGGAACATGAAGGTCCCTAAGTAAATCCAAGCTAGTTCAACAGCGGTAGTAACCATAGAATGAATTTGGACTCACAATGGGAACGAGAGACATGCCTACTTCTTAGCACTCTAAGATACAAGGTTACCGTCGAGGACAATGGCATAACCATATGTGGAGCGATGAGTCTCTACTCAGCGAGCCCAATCAACATCAGAGTTTCCAAAGACTAGGAGCATACTAGTATTGGAGCTTAAAATCAGTCCTTAATGGATAGTATCAGGTACATAACGAAGAATACAAGTAACAGTCTGATAATGCACATCTCGAAGGGATTGCGGAAACTGAATGGTCGAGTTAACCACAAAGGAAATATATATCTAGTCAAATAACCGTCAAGTACTGGAGGTCACCAATAATAGAGGGAAAAATCGTAGGATTGGGAAAAGGTTCACCATCTCTGCTAAGGAGCTTAATGCAAAGAATAAAGGGAGTGGAGGCAGAGTAGCATTATTCATCCCGGTGCGGTAAAGAATTACCATGGCATACTTGGCTTGACTAAGGCAAAAATCGAAGTCAGACCGAGAAAATAGTAAAGAGAACTAAAATTCTTAACAATAGCAAGTGAGAGAAACAAACAGCTGAATGAGAGTGTGGTCGTTACCAGTAAGAATGATGTAGTCAAAATATGAAGTAGATAAAGAATCAGTGATCCACGAAAATGCATGAGTGAAGAGGGAGGTATCAGCGATGTTGCATGAGAAACAAAAGTTGCGCTCATATGAGCTAAAGCATTGAAACCAAATTATGGAAGCCCGTAGAAGGCCATAAATAGACTTGCGGACAAATATTATCTGGATTAATGGAGTCTTGGTATTCAAAAAGTTGCTCTGTATAGGTTGGTTCATCAAGAAAACCATTGAGGAATGTATTTCTGACGTCTAGTTGATGAAGCGGCCAATGATTAATGATAGCAATAACCAAGATGATGTGCACAGTAGAGACATTGACAACTAGGATAAATATGTGAGTGAAATCAAAACCGGTTATCTACGAGTATCCCAATGCTACAAGACGTACTTTGTAACGATCGATGGAGCTATCAGAGCAACATTTTATGCGATAGACCCATTTAAAGACAACCACATTAACTCCAGTAAGCCGAGATATGGGTTTCCAAGTGTGTTGCTAACGAAAAAATATTGTCCGGGAAACAGCGTCTTCTAGTATGACTGGTAGGAGATCGAGCAAGTCGCCATAGAGTGGATAGGGAATTGGTCAACCATGTTTTCATTTATTTGAGTCAAGTGTACAAAATATTTCGGTCAGGAAAGCTCATTTTTGTCTTTGCAAGGAAGGTGTGAACAGAAATGACAATTGTTTTCAGGATTAGTTGAAATTGGATATTTAATCACAACAAAATATGTCCCCTTTTCCCAAGTGCTAATATAATTTAAGAACGATACAAGAGTTTGTAAGTGATGAATTCGAATAATAAATTTGGAAATTTATCAAAAATCTGAAATCTATCAGAAAATAAGAAGAAATCTTTAGATTTTTATTCAATAAAGTATAACCACTTGTCTCATGCAAAGAAAGTTTAAATACTAAAGTGAAAATTCTAATGTGAAAATAAATCTGATCCCAAAAAATAAAATTAGGAAAAATATTAAAATGCAATACCAATATGTCATGTGATATTATCATTTTAATATTTTTAAAAGTATCACTATAAAAACAATTTAGGTGTGACGCTTTTTAAAAGTATTCGTGACACTCAAAGGCGTCGCTAAAATTATTAGTAACGCCTTATGAAGTGCCTCTATTCACCGTGTCACTAAATATTGTGACACGTTGAAGTATATCTTTATATTTTTGTAACGCTTTAAGATGCAATTCAATTTAGAAGTATCATTAAAAAAAATTGACATGGATTGATTAGTAATTCAGTTTAGTGACATGTGCACATGTCAGAAATATTTTGTGACACCTTAAATTGGAGCAAAAATTGTGACATTTTCTTTTTAATCACAAAATATGCTAGACATTTTTTTAGTGTATATTACAACAGTGGGTACTAAGTGTTATTAAGTATGCAATGAAATTATTAAACCTTTGCAACGATCCACTTACTCAATTTGCGTGTCCAACCTCATCACATCAGGAGAGAAAAAATCAAAATCAAACTTTCACACATACTGTATAATCCTTAGGGTGGTGGGAAATAAAGGGCAGAGATGTAACTTACTCTATCTGTCCTATCTCTATTTGCAATTTTACTTTTTAAATATCATTTTCTATAAGGTTTGAACACGTATTTAAATAGATATACAAATAAAATATTATCATATACTCTTTATAATATGGCTCAATTCGATGTAACAAGTAGTTTCTAAATATTAATTTTTTTATTTATCGTTATTATACGTAGGTAAACATATTAATGGTTAAACGTGTTTCATGAGTAGTATGATAATGATTGCAGTGCAAATAGATATGGGACGGAGGGAGTAAAAAATATTTTCACATGAAGCTGTACGTTCAGCAAAATAGACTGCAGCCCCTCAAAACAAGAACCAAGGACAATTTAAACCTAAATACATCGATCGTTCACAAGAAATTATACAATGCATTTGATCAAGAAAGTACATTTACCTTGACTATTTTTGAAAGAAACAAACATAAGAGTTTTAATATAAGCATCTAGACGGGCTATTAAATTAATTAGCTACAGAAATTCAAAACTCTTTAGGTGTTTTGAATTAAAAAAATAAACTGTCGATGGATATGAATATTTTTAAATTAAACTCTTTTGTATTTGCACTAAAAAAAATTCAGTAGTGACGCATATTTTGTGACAAGTAAGGAAATGTCACAATATTTGTTCCACATTCAGGTGTCACTAAATATTTTGTGACATGTGAAAATATCACTAAACTGAATTACTACATCAATCAATGTCACAACTTTAGTGACACTTCTAAATTGAACTACATCTTAAAGCGTCACAAAAAAATATAACGATACTTCAACACGTCACAAAATTTTAGTGACATGCTGAAAAGATGCACTTCACAAGGTGTCACTAATAACTTTAGCGTCACTTTTGAGTTTTGCTTGTTCATGTTTTACTTTTAAGCATACTTGGTTAAATGACTATGTTGGAATACGGTAGTGATTATTGAATTAATTAAGTAAAACCAAATTTTAATATTTATTCCATCAGTTTTCTTAAATTTGACACACTTTCTATTTTTTATTTTTGCATATTTTGTTAAGATTGACACATTTCCTTTTATAGAAAATAGTTAATCATTTTCAACCACCCATACAAATTTTTAATCACTACACTTAATTCTCTCTATACATGTCAATTTGCAAAAATAACCACATCTAACGGTGCCAAACATAACAAAACAGAGGGAACATATAATCTTTTGCCGATATTTTTTCTAACCATGGCTGATATTGACTTCTAAATATTCGACAAAAACCTGAAGGTAAATGAAATGACATATTAACTTCCGCTAGTGGAGAACTCCCCATTAAATGCAACAATAGAAGACGGTTCCATCATAATTATGAAGAACCACTTTTAATCGAAGGTTTCGGATCCCTATCATTTTAGAGGCAATTATAATTTGGTTATTAAATACTGATAAAAGGCGGTTCATACCCATTTAAAGGTGATTCCGCATTTAATGAATATCAATTAAAGGTGGTTCCATACCCATTTAAAGGTGATTCCGCATTTAATGAATATCAATTAAAGGTGGTTCCACACAAGAACCACCTTTAATGGGTTTAAGGTCATTTGACCCAATTGTTGTCTAAACATTTTACCCAAGAAATAGGGTTTACTTGTTTGTTTCCTTAGTTTTTATTTCCGCAATTGCCTTTTCCTTCATCAACCTCACCTCACCTCTCTCCGCCTCACTCTCCCTCTTCTCCACCGATCCCCAATGGCACTGTTGTTCGCCTTCACTGGCGTCGTCGCTCGCACTCTTCACCTGCGGTGGTTCTCCATCGTCACACTTCAATCACCCTCCACCACCCTCTTCTTCGCTTGTCTCCTGCGCCACCGATCCCCATCGCCGCCACCACTCGTCTCCTAAGCCACTGCTCGTTTCACGCTTCCCCTTTAATAGCTCGCCCACACGCCTCCACTCTGGAGTCACCGCTCATCTCCACCAGCGCAACCGCTTACCTACAAATCTGGGTTTGATTTCATGTTTAGGTTTCTAGAGGTTGTTTGGTTATATTGTTGAAAATGTTGTGAGATTGTTGTTTTTGGTTTGTTTGTTGTGATTGATGATGTTGGTTGATTGTTGTTTGTCGCCTCTGTGCTTCAGGCTGTCGAAGGTTTTCGACAGCTTTCTTTTTTACAGTCCTAAACTCACGTTCCAAATTCAAAACTGAATTTAATCCCGATTAAAAGTGATTTTTTAACCCACATTGTTCAAGAGAAATATAATACCCTAACCTAGATTCCTTATTCCTTAAACTTTGCCACAAGAAAACAAAAGGCCTCCACACGCTCTCAATCCTAGATTCTTCCTAATTATTTAGAGTTTGGCACAAGAAAACAAAAGGCATATACAAGAAAACAAAAGGCATCCACACGCTCTGTCTTGTTTCTTTTTTTTCGCAGTCTAAACCCTCAAAATTGCAGACAATTTCTGTAAGTACTTGTAAAAATAACCATAAATATGGTAAATAAATGAAAGACACTAAACAAAAAATTGAGAATCAGAATCCTAAGGAGACCACAGAAATGATCGTCTTCTTTGTGGTCTTCAATATTATAGTACATTTATTTGGGACGCGGCGACTTGGCGGACGGCAAAATCCAACGTAAAATGACTCAAACAAGGCCGATGAACAAGAAAGAAATGCCGGCTTGTTCATAGACCGACTGCAAAGACTCAAAAATCCCAATGCATGAGAACCGAATAGGGAAAAACAAGAGGAGAGAGTGGAAGCGGCGTTTCGGACATTCCGACGACGGCAATTACAAAGTTGATTTACAAAGTTGATTAACTAAAATGTGTATGAATATGTTAGGCCACAGGTGAACCGATGAACAAACATCATCCTCTGTTCACTCTAAATTGCTTATTTACTTTTTTTAGATTCAAATGTCGTAAACTTTGACATTAAATATAAATTAGTATATAAATAATAAATATATCATTTGAGATATTGTTCGATTTGTCTAACATCTATTTTTTAGTCATCAATTGTTTAAGCGGCATTGTTATATGTAACTAGAGATATTTACGGTCAAACATGTTCATTGAAAGCCGTGAAAAAGTAAATAAGCAATTTAGAGTGGGACATAGAGTGTATTAAAGAACAACAAATATTTCAGATGTGGCACCATAGCACCATAACTTTGGTTTGAAAGTGTCAATATAATCCCGCAAACGAGAAAGTGTCAAAATAACGCTAAATTTATTATGTATGTGCAAATCTAACCATGGACGTTATTGACTTCAACTGTCATTAAAAAAGTTGGCCAAAATTTTATGTAATTACCATTTTACCCCTGATTTTTTAAAAGGCAGAAGAGACGGAAATGCCCTCTTCTTCTTCCCTTATCTTTTTCTTCTCTGTTACCAAATCCTTCATGACCGAGCTCTCCCAGATCTTTGCGTCTTCCAAATTCTTCATGACCGAGCTCTCCCAGATCCCGAACTATACATTTAGGTGCTTGGATTTAGATGGATGAAATGGGTGAATGAAAATGAATTTAGAAAGGGAAAAGTAGAATGAGTGGATAAAATTGAAAGAGTCTTGTCATACAAGTAAAATGTGTCAAATCCAAAAAACAACCAAAAAAAAAGTGTGGCACATCCAATAAAACAGAGAGTATATAATATGAAGTGTATCACCACATATTCTTCAAATATGAAGTCACCACCACCAAGTCAAATTTAAAAGGGAAAGGATGAATTGTTGACTTTGGGAAGGAAAAGGAGAAAAGGGAAGAAAGAAGAGATGGGAGAAATAAAAAGAGGGGGGGGGGGTGAGGTTAAGAAGGGAGGGGATAAAAAATGTGGTATATTTTTCAGTGTTTCTTTTGGACGGAGGTTCAACCATCGTTGTTTGCTTTGGTGCATTTCAAACACTTATTGAGACATCGGAACAACCCTCAGAAGTGAACTTTAGACACCTATACCGACGTTTGAACTACCCTCGAAACTTCTTTACTTCAGTGCACTTTGGATACTTGTTCCAATCTCAGAAATGCCCTCGGAAATGAACTTCGGAAACTTGTTCCAACATCGGAGCTACCCTTACAACTCCTTTGAAAATAGTAGGTTTTAGCTAGTGCTTATTTATGTAGGATTTTTTAAGACGTCGATAAAACCGTCATTGTTTACTTTTGTGCACTTCCGATGTGTGTTCCAGCATTAAAATTGTCCTCAAAATGCACTAAAGTAAACAACAGAGCCGTCGGATGATACTTTCAAAGACGGTTCAAGTCCAACCGCCATTGACAATGCTACGTTAGACAATGGTTTATGAATAACTGACGCCTATCAGATTTTCGGAGTCGTCTATTATCAATCCAACAATCAGAGCACATGTTTCGAAAATCGAAACTTAAAATTGACAACTATTCATGAGAAAAAAATGCTAACTCCAGTGCAATAGATTCATTAATGATGATTCCTTCACTATTGTGAACATTCTCATCATGCAAACAAAACATCTCAACAAGATATTTATTGGAATGCTTCTTATAAAAGGATGCTAATCAAAATGTCCGGTGGGCATTTTACTAACAAGAGTTTTAATAACTCATTTCACGTTTAAAAGTATGTTTTCTCGACGTTTACATCTCATTGTTTATAGTCTTCTAAATCAATATTTTAATTTGTAATGAAAATAAAAGTAAAAGTAGACTTTTCGAAACGAAACTTATTAAGAAGAGAGTAATAAAGTAGATTTTTGAAAAATAAAATCAACTACAATTACAGGGATATGCTGAAAGAAAACTTGATTCTGTTCAACTAAATAGCAACAAGAGGAATGCCTAAGAAATATCGAGATATTACGTCATAATGGATAGTGTGATGATATACATTACACCCTGTAACTGCCTATAAAATGGCATTGTGTCTTCTTGTCTTAATACAAGTGTTCCATTTCCCCCTTCATCTATATATGCCTTTTTGTTAAAAATTATGGCTTCAAGTCCAAATTTTTACCTCAATTCAGGCACACTAATAATAAATGTGCAATTTAGGGAAGCCACTGTCCACAATAACAACGTTGGACATCATTCTCGACAATATCCAACGCGTGTCAGTAGCGAGACGACACATATAATGTCTTCTCGCCAGACAATTTTCGCGTTCATTGTTGCCACGGTGGTCAATCTGTTGCAACTCATGTATCAGGGAGATTTGGGATCACCATTCAAATCTTGCCCGACAACTATGTTTACCGCGCTTTTCAGCTTGGTAACATATTGTTTCTCGTGTGATGCGAAGTTGAGATTTCCGGGAAATAAATACACCAATTTTATTCATTTGGGCATGGGAATTTTCGGTCCCTTGTCCCTGGCTTCCTTATTAGCAGTTATGGTCCCTGAAAATTTTGGTCCATTTCTGTATTTGGCCTCAATTTTGTATTCTCTCAGTTTAGTCCCCTTGTCTGGGGTTAAAAAGGTTTGGAATTGGTTTATTGCCCTGATTTTCAAAGGAAAATTCTGTCATGATGAGCAAAGAAGAGGAGGAGGTGATAGAATGGTTTCAGTTAGGGTTCCTTGGTACAACCATGATCATCGACGTGCCACCACCGGCCAAGTTCATATACGTCTTCCAGTGTAACAAGAATAAAAGCCGCACATCAGATTGTTCAAAATAAAAAGTGTGGCGATTTTATAAATTCTATTGTGCTTCAATCGTATTTTGATGTCGAATTTCTACCACTATGTAATATTGTAGCAATAAGTCTTTTTGTGTTCTGCATAAAACCTTATAATTTAATGAGTATGTATATAGAAATAATGTGTGTATTATGCATTATGTATATTGTACTTGATTAGAAGAAGATGTTGTGAATAAACTTTGTTATTTTCCTCTTCATGATTTTAATACCATTGCATCATATCAAGAATCCACATTGCATGATATATAAATTTTTATATATTAATAGTAAAATATAATCTGGCATAAATGATAATATTGTTGCCTCCATTTTTTTTTCATTTTTTTTGTTAGTTGTGAAATATCTTTTGGTTCTCGTACTTTGGAAGTCACATGAAAATTTCATATATTGTACTAGTAAAAATATAAAATTGTACATGAAATTCAATATAGCATAAATTTCAAATGCTTGATATAATTTATCATGAGTTCTATTTATTAAAATAAAGATATTAAAAATAAATATTTTTGAACATATTATGGATAGTCAGGTGCGCAAATTAGCTTATAACAATATGTTATAGATGTCACAATCAAGTAAATGTTTTTGTTGACAATGAATTTGTAGTACGTACTTACTCTATCCCATTTCAACATTCATATCTAATTATTCATTTAAATTTAAATTTATTATTTTTTCTTTTAAAAAATAATATATTACAATATTATGTATCAGGGAGATCTTTTACAATTCGCCGGCCCTAACATAATACTGGTACATCTTTAAAGAATAAATTTTATCATTTTAATTATATGCAAACTAAATATATTAATTATCATACTTTTCTTAATCAAACAAATAATTTTTATTATTATACATACTTTAAATAAGACGGAAGGAGTAATGTGGAGAATCCCACCTATCAAGAGAATAATACTCCCTTATGGCACAATTTTGTTATTTGTCCGTCCAAACAAAAATTTCATACTTTGAAAACTACTCAAAATAGCAAATAATATGTTGTTAAATACTCACAATATTCTCTTTAACTTTAACAATTTTCATACTGGGTCACAGATTTTCCAAAATATCCCTACTTTTCCACAATTATTTCCTACCACGTCAGCTTGCATAAAAAGCGAGACAAAAGTAAATGCACTATTTTTATTGGGACTAAGGTAATAGTTGATATTTGACTAAGGCTATATTCTTTTTATCAACTTATCTAAACTTCACTTCAATAAATTAAAATTTAATATTGTTTATTCTATTTTTGAATTTTTATATTATATTTAATTTTAGTTCAATTCAATAAAAATCAGCTAAAAATATATCTTAGCTAGAGCCAATCAATACTAATTAAATCTCAGACATATACTATCACAAGGATAATTAATTTCAATATTGTGGCTATTTTAGAAAATAAAAATTCAGTTTGGCGGTCGCCTCCAAGTTCGATCGTTGTCTTTACTCTCTATAAAGCTTAGTGAGTAAGTAAGGGAAAAAAACAAAGAGTGTACTTATGGAGTTACTTGCAGTACTTCACCAGGCTTGATCTATATACGTTTCAAAAAATGTCAATTATTATTGGATGATTTTTAACTAATCATTTAATTTTATGTAAGATTTTAAATCTATTACTCCCTCGGTCTCTGTTGAAATTGTACTGCAACCATTAACTCGTTATTTAAAAAATATTTTTGATCGTTAATATGTTTAATTATGTATAATAACGGTATATAGAAAGTTAATATTTAGAAACTACTTGTTACGACGAATTGAACAGTATCATAAGTCATAATATTTTTATTCATATATCTATTCAAATGTGCGGTCAAACTTTAATAGAAAATAGTATTAAAAAAGTGAGTGCAATTTCAGTTGAGACAGAGGATGTACCTTTTACTTCATTAAAAGACTTTTATTTTTATGTCTATTTCACTTAATATAATATTTTTCACATCAAACAATCATTTTTAATAGTAGAATGATTTATTTAGTTTGCATTGATGTTAATCAGGTTTATTCACTTAAATAGTTCCTATATTTATGCAAAAGTTTCAATTGGTCATACAAGCAAAGAACGTAACAATTTACTTTTCAAAGTTGGTCATACTTATTTTAAATATTTTAAAATACAATAAATTAATTTCACATGCAAATTGACTCCGTCCATTTTCAATGATGTCGTATTAAATTTTCAGTTTTTCACCCATAAATAACACAAGTTTTATAATAATAAAAAACACAAATTGCAGATTCACATAGACGAGGCGTCAAAGAGCTTGAAGCATCTGTGAAATTATCAAGATTGAGTCAACTTGTGAGCTTAAGGTTAAATAATTATTTTCTTTTTCTATCTGCTATGATGGAAAAATAAGGGGGAAATTGAATTTTTTTTAATGTTTATGTTATTGATTAAATATGAAATTTAGTTGTTTATTGGTGTTGCACATGGACCTGATAGATTAGATTGATAAGTAAATGACAGTCACTCAATTTAGTTGTTCACGTCAATATATTGTATTTGATATGATTGTACAAATTAATCATGTGTTTGTAGTTCTATTTTGTATTTTGGCATTAAAAGTCATATTTGTATGGATGCGTCGAAATTGCTAGAAAACCTTCGATTAAAGGTGGTTAAAAAATTGCCTTTGTTTAGGGTCCAAAATACGTTTCGAATTCAGAACCTATTTCTGAGGTTCCAAAAGAATAGCTATCGGGATCCTGTGGTTTCTGGCACCAAAGCAAAGTTAGAGGCTAGCTTCAAAGGAAAACAACAACAACACGGGTGAATGAAGAGAGCTTCATGGCGGAGGAGCTAAAGCTTCACGACAAATGGCAACGGGCTTCAGCTATGCAGATCTTCACGAGAGCTTCATGGCAAACGACGGTGGGCTTTAGAAGCGCAGATCTTTACGAGGAAGCGGCGGACGGCGAGAGCTTCACGGCTGCGGAGAGGTTCTCCGACGGTGCGAGAGGTAGAGGCAGTGTGGTGGAGGGTGGAGTGTGAAAACTGAATGAAGGGTGGAGGCAGGGTTCGTGAAAACTAAATGAAAGGTGGAGGCTTGAATGAAGAATGGAAACGGGAGAAAGTAAAAATGAGGGTGAAAACCCTGAGATTAATGGGTTTTTGTATTTGGCCAAAAAGGCAGCTCATTGAAGGCGGTTCTACAATTAGAATCACCTTTAAAATAAAAGGGTGACATGGAATAGCACTTTCAAACTCGAAACCTATATCGGACCTAAATTAAAGGCGATTTTACAAGTAGAACTGCCTTTAATCGATTTAGAATCGCCTTTAAAATGAAAATGTGACATGGGAGGGAGTATTGAACTCCGGACCTATTTCAGACCTCAACTAAAGGCAGTTCAGATGGAACTGCCTTTATTAGAGCCTTCTCCACTAGTGCTAGGGATGGCAAGGGGGCAGGGTAAGTACGGATTATGGTATCTCCATACCTATGCCCATCTAATTTTTTCATACACATACCCGCCCATTGCCTATGGAGGGTACAACTTTAAAAATCTCCCTCACCCCATCGGGTATTCTACAAAATTCATATACGCTAGGGATGGGGAGGGTGTGAACTAATATCCATACCCAATCCACAACCCATGGTGGGTATGATTTTCATACCCAAATTATACCCAAACCCGCCCCGCCCCACCAAAACTACAAGGTATTCGTCCCCCTGGGACGAATGCAGGGCGTACCTCCACCAAAACCCGCCCCACTGTCATCCCTAACTAGTGTGATATGCGTTTTTAATAGTAGATCATGCATTGGATCAAGTGGTGTTACAGTTGTTAAAAATCCCTATATGATCATGTAGTAATTAATACCGATGCATGACACACTCGTCTTCCAAATAATTATGATTTTTGCACCAAACACATTACTATTCTAATAACAATATTTAAAAAATTATTAAATTTTAATTTATCGTAGTACAGACGATTTGTTCAACTGATACGTATTTTACAATAAATTACTTATTATTATCTAATCGTTAGATTAGATATCAATTTCATTTATAATCGTTGTTTGGTATTAACTTTTTTCTCTCACCTTTCAATGAAATTTTATTTATAATTATTGGACGAGTCAAAAGTTGTACCCTAATATTTATATACTTGTACCAACTATGTTCCAAATAAGCCTAGAATACATTTGTATGATTGTGTTTGTAGTTTTGGTTAGTTGCACAAAACTTATTCCCAAACAACTACAAAAGTTAGGCATCATCGGACGGTTAATTGTGCCCTTGATTTGATCATTTTGTCCTCTCTCAATTTGTGTTCCCATTAACCAAACCGAATAGAATCTTCCATTAATTCCAAATTCACCAAAATCAGTAATTCCTTAATTAACATTGAAATTGGACATCTTAATTAATAATTATTATCATCTAATTACACTTTAACGGCAGATCTAGAGGACTCAAATCATAGTACTTGTCCTTAGCGTTGGCGGAAACAATTACGTTAACGGTTAACTGATTAATCTCAGTTTTTGTCTCTTTAAAGCAAATGACTATTTTCTTGATTATTTTATGTAATCGACCACATCATTCTTACACTTCATCTACTCAAAATTATGTGTTAGAATCATATATTTAATCAGGGGGAATGATCCCTTGACACGTACCTTTTCAATTTATTTCGAAATTTGGCCTCTGTTATTATTTATTCATGCTGTAATTTTAATCAATATTATTTTCTGAGTAGTGTATTTTGATGAATATACCTTTTTAACCAATTAAGACTATACCTTTTTAACCAATTAAGACTAGTCTGAATAGTTTGTCCCTTATGGTATTTAAAGATTTATATTTTTGAACGTTTTATATATACTATAAAAAAATTCTAGTAGTGATATTTTTTGGAGCATCCATGATATTCAAAAGTGCCGCTAAAATTATTATTGACACTTTGTGAAGTGCCTCTATTCGGTGTGTCACTAAAATATTGTGAAACGTTGAAACATCGTTATATTTTTTAATGCTTTAAGATGCAATTTAATTTAGAAGTGTCCTAAATTTTGTGACATGGATTGATGTGGTAATTCAGTTTAGTGACATGTGTACATGCCACAAATATTTTAGTAACACTTGAAAGTGGAGCAAATATTGTGACATTTCCTTAACTGTCATATAAAATATGCGTCACTACTAAACTTCTTTTTTTTCATAATATCTTTATGAGATAATTCCGTCAATAATATGATTATTTATCGTCCCCAATAGCAATATCACTGAAGATAAAATATCCTTATTAAATACTCCCTCCAGCATGGAATAATTTGCACATATATTTTTGGATCGATATTTTATGCAAACTGATGTAGTAGAGAATAATTGTGAAATAATATGAATATTTTAGAAAAAATGGTGGACCCCATCAAAAAAAATTTGAAGTTAAAGTTGATATTTTAGAAATTTTACAACATATTATTTACCATTTTTGGTAAGAATTCAAATGTGTCATTTAATTATGTGGGACAGGCGAAAATAGAAAGTGAGCCAATTATTCCAGGATGAAGGGAGTACAAGTTTTGAATAGTTTATGAAGGAATTTTTTATTCATGTCTGAAAACTAGTTTTGAGAGGAAAAAAAACAAAGCTTATCTAAATAATCTTTGCACTAAAACGAAAATTGTAGTGGAAATATTGCTTTAACATCTTATTTAACTTTATTCTTGTAATTTAAATGTTAACTAAACAAATATAGAAAATGAAAGGGGCTGAGATTACAAACATGCCAGCTATACCAAGACACGTATTTTTCAGTTTTTAATAACCATTTTTTCAAAATCAAATTTTATCATTATTTTTCTTAGGAACTATTTATAGTAATTGCAATAGAAATTAACTTGCATGAATATAGGCAAAGTTTTGGGAAAGACGGTCTTTCCATAGGCTTACGGAAAGACGGGATTTAATTATAATAATAAAAGGTAAAAGGTCTTTGTTGCAATATTAAAGTTTTATTGTGCAACATGTAGTAGTTATAAATTTTATAACCCGGTTCATACAACCCAACCCGAAAATTTTATCTTAATTTCTTCTAATTTACACTTTAAATCTTGATCTTTCCATAACTTATGGAAAGACCGTCTTTCAAGAGACGGACTCATGAATATAAAGTATTAACAAATTATTATATTAATCACCTCGTGTTTCTACATTTGATATCTCTTTAAAAAATTAAAGAGATGATCTTTCTTGTGTATTATTAATTAATTCAACAAAAAAATGAAGGTGGACATAGGACGAAGGAAAAGGTCCAAACACACACAACAATCAAAGGTAGGCAGCTAATTACAACTGCAAGAAATTCTGACTTTGAAAAACAAATCTTAATTTGACGTACTAAAATATATTCTGAATCCTTGATTTGAACATTTCCTTCTCCTTGCAAAAGATCCAACAAAAATGTCATATACCAACAACATTCGTGATACGGAGGATTCAAATGTTACATACCAACTTAATTGGATGGAGTCTAATAAAAATTGAGATATACCAATTACATGGAGTCTAATTCAATTTTTTAAAAAAAATATAAACTGTCAATGGGATGTATGGAAATCCAAACTCTTTTATTAATAAGATTGAGCAATAGCGTACATTTAAATGATCTATACACCATGCTATGAGATTATATCATTTACACAAAGGCATTGGCTAGATATTACAGTTCAAATTAGTAGCTAGTGTGAGTGGCGATAAGAATGGTGCATAAAAGCTAAGTGGTCTTGTTTAGCAATACCGACCTGGAACCACAAAACAAAGTGCAGTGACTCGAGACAATATCCCACCTCAACCTGGTCACAATAACAAGTATCAAACTAAATGCACAAAAATTTATCGATCCACACTTCTTAACAACACCAGGGCAATAAAAAAGAAGAAATATACAGTTTCCCAATTAAAAACCTCGCCAGCCTCTATATACTTATTTAGACCCTTTCACTAAACTATGAGATCAACTTAACCATAGTTTTGATTGCCGGAAACATTTTTCTCTAAGTGTATAGGAGTCAATTATGGTGCATAGAATTGTTTCTAACCGGTTCCGAAAGACTGCCAAATAAACTGTCGATTGGCAAGTTAAACTGAATAGTAGGTCTAGTTGGCTAGAAACAACCTAACATCCAGTAATCTACTAATTTGATTTGAATTCTCACAACATAATCGTCAAAATTCCATTGTTCAAATTACTTTACCTCAAATTTCTCCTTATCATTTTAAATTAACAGATGAAAATCAATCAAATTTTACTGGACCATTTTACTGGAAAAAGAGTTATCGAGAAAAAAATGTAAATTGCCAGAGACACTTTAAATGTTACCGTTTTGAATGTGGTAAAAAAATCATAATGAAAGTAAAAGAAAATGAAAGGAGAAAATAATTTATAATAAAGAAACAAAAAGACTAAAAGAGAAGAAAACAATTGAAAAGAAAGGAAGACAATGTTGATATTTTCTATGACTATCATTTGTGGGTTGATTTTACTTTTTTTCAGCTGTGATCTTGTTGCTGATGGAAGTCGGAAAAGTGATCGGACAGAAAATATAATTAAATGGAGAAGCTAGTATATACGAAACTAACCGTATTATTTTCTGAAAGTATCAATCTAACCCTATAAAATCTGAAAATGTGATTTTAACCCTATGTTTTTCATCAAATGTGTCGATATAATTTTTTAGCACTATTCCAGCGTTGACCTGGTAGTCCGGCATCGATCAAGCCTAAAAACACTAAAATACCCCTAGTACTAAAAATTAAAATGTGATGACATAAATACCTCTAGGGTTCTTTTTCTTCATCTTCAAAACTACTCCAGTACCAGCTCCGCTACCACCGTCGTCGCTGCCTGCCGAAATTTGATTTCGCCACCCTTGATTCCCTACCCACCACGACAGTGCCACCTCTGCCCCTCTGTTAACCCAGCCACCCATTCCTCTCCGTTAACCCAGCCACCCCTGCCTCTCCGCTTTCCCAGCCATCCCTACCCCTCCACTTCCCCGATATTGAAAGCGACGAACGAAATTAACCCACCTCTGTCGTCGATGGTGGAGATTTGGTTCTCCAACGACGAGTTGTTGTTGTCCGCGAAGAGAGGGTATCTCCTCCGGCGACGAGCTGTTGCTTCTTCAACTTTGTCGCGGAAGCAGAATCCACAACTGATGCATCCCATTTTTCACAGAATAATGGGTGGTCTAGGGTTTTGAAGAAGAAGAGGGGCGGATTTTTTTATGTCTTTTCCTTTTTATTTTTAAGTAGGAGTATAATGGTCATTCTACCCCATTTTTGGCCAATTTCAGATTGTCGGGGTTAGATTAACACTTTCGTCCAAAACTTAAGTTTAGAATTGCACTTTCAAATTTTACATGGTTTAACACTTTCAACCGAAATATAGAATTATTTTAGCACATAACTCTAAATATAAATTTATAATCAAGCCTTCTAAAAATTCCTAATTAGCTAGAGGCATTGATCACTTGTATTCATGCTTTTTTAGTTAGGTGCGAGTGTGGGACCAAAAAAAAGAAAAAGTATGAAAGTTCAAGTTTAATTTCTTATTCATAAATTATAGAGAGCAAATCTTAGATTATAAAAAACAATAGGTTAATAACTGCCTTGCCATTTTATATGAATATCTTGAGTTATTTAGCTAACAAGTGTACCTATATTAACTTGAATTTTGAGCCACATGAATGTGACAACCATATTTTTAATTCTCCACCCTTATTTTACATGCTAAAGTGACAGCGATCCCTGCTACATAATTTCCAAGAAAATGTCGCCAATTTCATCAGTCCCGAGTCGGTAGATGGCCTG